>JAKTQE010000001.1:0-263531 GCA_030579315.1 Kluyveromyces siamensis
GTCATTACTCCAGGCCAGACATGCTTTCTTTGAAAGTAGACAAAACTTCACGTGCTCACGTCACAAAAGTCTTTGACTAAAATGCATCTATATACATCTTATATCCGCCTTTTTTGTATCTAATTCCTTCATTCATACATTTTCCATCCATTTTCGGGATTTAATAGTGAAGTTTCAACAAAAAAACACCAATTCGTTGAACAAAAAGAAGAGATTGAAAAACAAGGTAATGTTTATACTTTAGAAACAAGACCTAAAACATTAACATGGCATACCAAAATATTAATGCTTCTGGTTCAGAACTTCGTTTCCCTTTGACCTTGTTGGAACCCATGCTTTGTCCTCTCCAAAAAGAGGTTGTGCTAAAGAAAAAAGAACTCCGTTACCCGGACAAACAGATGACTATATATAGTATGTTTTTAACGCGTTTGTTCATGAGCATTTTTGGTTTTTAATGCATATGCAGGTACATTCTTGCATATGCATGCCAACGAATATTTTCAATCGCAGTTGCAAAAATAACATCTTAAAATGTAAATTTTCAACCATCGACTCGAACCCTACAGTCTACAGAAGAAGGGGATAGTGCCCGTGCATTTGCCACAGCCGTTAGCCAGATTTTCCTCAGGATGTTTAAAGGTAGCGAGAGTCTTTCCCAAGTATAGGTGTGAGTTGCATAAAATTTGCAGTCGGCTACACTTTACGACCAAATGTGCGCATTGGAATTTACGTAAACAAAAAGTGGAAACACTGGGTTGCTCCAGTAACGTTCACATCACGCTAAAAAAGATAAAGCGGACATAGGCTGTTCGACGTTCAACGGTTTTGGCCCCTGCCTACCTGGAGTGAAAATTCAATTATGATGTAGAACTGCATCTTTTTTTGGCCCGAAAACAATAACTGAGTTTTTCGAACGTCGTTAATATTTTTTAAACGCCCATAAATGTGAAAGGATTCAAGTTTAAGATTTTTTTCGCCGTGTTTTTGACACATGTTTTCCCTTCAAAAAGCTGTGCTGGGATGATGGCATTCTGATGGGAGTCCCTCAACAGAAGCTAGCGAGCTTATTTTCTACCATTGCCATTAACAGCGACAGCTGTCACGAAAGTTTGACTATGAGTTCTGGGTGTCTAAATGGTAGTTACCTCACAGAAGGGATGGCGCGGTGGAAAACTGTACAGATGTTACTGCTCTCTATTTAAATTTCTCCTGTCATAATGTCGGCTGCGCACATCTTGAATCGAAAAACATAGACTTTAAACATAATTACCTTTTCCATGGTTGTTACTGGATACTTGTACGCAACAAAAACTGGTGTCTATACATTCAAAGGGACATAAGATGTTTTATTCAAATGATAATAGTGTGAAAATATTTTTGAGTGCAAGAAACTGGTGGATACAAGTAATTTGACCGACTTGGCATATATTGTTTCTGGTAGCCTAGAATTTGATCTAGCGATTGCATTCTATTTTCTGCTAAAATTTTTGTATTACATTTAACCGGGATGCAATGAATTATCGACCATGTGCGAAGATCATAATGGCATAGACCGCGACACTAGGGATTGCTTTCTCAATTTTAGCTGGTGATACATGTTACGCTTCAATCCAAATAATTAATTTGCTATGGTGACCTAAACTAATATCAACATATGCTGAAATATTTACCTTCTAAAATGCTGCAGGTGCGATGAATATATAAGTCATTGTTGCTATTGAGATCTCTTTCCAGGAAACATCCAAAATCTCGACGTATTCTATGGGCTTCATCGTGAGAGCTGGTACGGATTCCAAAGACACTATCGGTATAGTGAACCGTGGGTTGATTGACTCAAAGAAGAACGTCCCTTGGACTGGTACTGAAAGCTCTACATGCTCTCAAGATATATCACGAATAATGGATCGGTTGGCAAAGAAATAACTGTGATGATGTACTATTTGAAGGTATCTAATGAAAAAAGCAATACAAGCTTCATATTATACTTGGATGGGTGCGATGTAAGAATTTACCCAAATCCACATGACGAGATCTTTTAATTGACCAGATTACCGAACTCTTCTTATTAATGGGCCTCGTCCACAAATAATTTTTCTACTCCATCAACCCGATAACTCAGTGCCATCTGATATATAATTACTGGCTACTGTTCCTGGTAGCTCCAGATGTCACAGTAGTATCTTATCATCTAAGATGACTAGTGCTGAACCCCAGTCCCAATCAAAGCGACAATCTCAATTTTGTTGCCACAAAATTGTAAACTTGCACCGGTAATTGTCACTACTATTCGTGATGCTTTTGTTTACTAGTGTGCATTGCTAATTGTTGCTTTTTCTCTAAAAACTAGTTATCTAGAATTGACTTTTCCATTCGAATATACCTCCGTATCACACCATCTGGAATTCTTTTATGCCCTGCATAACCCAAAACCAAAAAATTGAAAGTAACCGAGATAGACGGAGCTACACGGAGCTACAACACGCCAACAAATAACCGAGGCTAGGGGTTTCCATCTATCATATTCCAAACTATACGTACATAAGATAGAGCACAAAAAAGTCAGAAAAATTAAACTCTTTTGCTATATATGTGTGCGTAACCCCTCAATGTTAATCACTACATCTACTTACTTACGTGGTGGATAAAATTTCAGTATATAGCCTGGAAGTGGCCAAACTCTCTTGTTTTGTCATACTTCTGTTAAATTTGACGATAGATAATATATGTAAAAATAATTCGTTGGTACTATATGCCCAAATAACTTTTAGAGGCACGTTTTCTTTTAACTACGCATCTAGCAGTTTAAATTGAGACTAGAATACTTTCATATGGAACTCCGAAAGAATGAAAAAAATGGCCGGTATGTAAACCTTATCTAATGACCGTCTTTTTCTCCGTATTATTTTGCGAACCGATATGCCCAGACTTGAAGCCGCGGGTGGTGACGGAGGCAAAAGGGCTGTGCACGTTCGTTCTTGGCGAAGAAAATGTTATATAAGCATAGGAAAAATAACAGCCACCTATCAACTTTGCTTCATGACTGCACGTCAAGATTCATCCGAGTAAGGATTTTACTAGCCACTCAATATCAAATATGCCAGATATAGAAACTTCAATTATTATAGAGAAACCAGTAGAAGTTGTTTCTAAAGTGTTTTATGATTTTGAGAGGTACAATGAATGGAGTGAATTCATCAGGGTCATATCTCCCCTGCAAAAAGACACAGAAGTAACAAAGGGAACGAGTTTAGAGGTTCACCTACAACTACCAGGAAAAAATTCTACTAACGTGATGAAGCCCCTGGTGTTGAAGAAATCGGATAATGAATTTCTTTGGAAGGGCACTCTTGGCTTTGACTTACTATTTTCAGGTGCTCATAAGTTTGAATTTACTGGTCTCGAAAATAACACCAAAACGAAGTTTACCCAATCAGAAACTTTCGGTGGTGTTCTCAAAGCCCCCCTTTTGTACTTCATTAAAAAGGACACGCAAGCTGGATTTAAAAAATTCAACGAAGCCTTGAAGAAGGCTGCAGAGAAATCAGACCATTGATATTTAAGTACATATGTTTATTATTTTAATAACAAAGCAGCTGTTGAAATATTTTTCTCATTGACCAAAATCATACTCTTCAGAGGTATCAAGAAATAAATATTGCAGCGTACGATACCACACATGGAAGTGGCTTTACCAACCCAGAAACCCAAAATTTAAGAGAGCACTACGCAAAAATAAGGGAAAATCTTGATAAACATCCATATATTGCCCGCTGATTTTACGAATGAGGGTGGTAGCATGCATCAAAAAAGTCAATTTCTAATTCCAATGTCTTCACGAAAACTGCATTGACTTCTTCAAAGGAGAATCGGTTCACTATGTTCTGCAGAAAGTTACACCATTCCTCAAAGTGCTCTCCGTCATGCAAACGAATCCACTCCGCATGCTTCCAGTCTAGACCGTCCTTCCTTGGGAGATCATGGGCCCATCGCCAGTAAACAAATTCGCAACACCACATATGCGTAGCCCATGTTGCAAAGCTTTCTTTTTTTAGCCCTTCGAGGAAATCTAGATACTGTTGAACTTTTGGCAAGATAATATTCTTGAATTTGACGAGGTGTGGCTTCTCTGTCAGCTCTAAACACTTTTCAAAATAATCATTTTCATCATTGCTTAAAAATCCAATTTGTTGACAGAGTCTAATGAATACTTGATCATCTGGTGCCTGGCTCGTGAAGTAGGCGAGTGTTCTTAATCCAATTTGAAAAAATTTAAGGTCTTGAGCTGCATAAACGTATAAGATGTCATCATGAAGAGTACCCTCACAGAGTTCCTGTGGTAATCTATGCTTTGTAACTTGTAAGATTAAATCGGCATTCTCCTTGAGTAGTCTCGACGTTGTGGAGTTCATGGCGCGATAGCTTGCTCTTTTTATTCTCGTTTGTTAACATCCTTTTAGAACTTTTCTATTATTATCTATTTATCTCACATGGCCGCTAATCTACCACTTTCTAAAGAAGGGAATTGTTAGAATCTATTCACTTAAAGAAAGACAAAAATTATTCACGGCTCTTTTTCTGCGCCCATTCAACTGAATTTTGGGAAACAGCCATGTTAGAACTAAATGTTTATAGCATTCTAGTCTCAAAATCACGGAAAGGGGAACCGCTGTTACTGTGTGTATGCTCCACAATAGCATTGTAATTGAATTGGCAATAAGGCCCATGTGGTTTAAGATGACCGCGTATTTCTTGAATAAGTACGTAATAAAAGAATAGCACGTATCAAAAACGAAACAAAATTAAAAATGCATATATTTCGTCACTAACTAAAAAGGTGACCTACTAAACTTGTTCTTTACCTTCTGTTACTGATGCTTCAGAACAACTGGCTTCATCAACAATATCCTCATCTCTCCAAACTAGGAAACGCTTCAACTGTTTTGCCAAAATTGCAAGCACCAATAAAATGGGTACCTCCAGCAATGGACCGAAAGTTGCAGCAATAGCTTGTTCACTGTCGTTTCCATAAATTGAAACTGCAACAGCTAATGATAATTCAAAGTTATTGGAAGCCACTGTAAAGCACTGGGTCATTGTCACAGGATAACTAGCATCACAAGTCTTAGAACCCCATGCCTTCTTGAGCAGAAGCTGATGATCACAATGACAGGTATTTCTGTCGATATTGCGAGAGGAAGTGAAATATCTCATTAAACCAAACGTGGTTAGCCATGCAAATGTGAAATATAGTACCAAGGGCACAAAACACAATATTGCAGAACCTATGTGACGAATTAGTTCATAGCCACGACTAATAAAGATAACACAGAGAGTATAATGGAATCCCAACATGGCAAATGGAGAAATAAATCTCAAAACGTATTTCTCGTACCGTTCACGGCCTATTGTGAAAACAAAACCCAAACGGATGAGCAAGCCAAAGCCCAATGGAATTCCTAAAAAGACTCCAATGGATTTGCAAACCTCAGTTATCATTGAATGATAAGTACTATCTAGATGCTCTCCAGAGATAACATAACAATAGAAAATCTGCAAAGGCGCATATAAAACCATTTGCAAAAGGGAGTTGACAACAACAAAAATCACACACAAATCCCTATCACCGCCTGCGATCTCATTCCAAATCAAAACCATTGCAATACATCTAGCAATACCAATCATGATGATCCCTTGGCGGTAACCAGTATAGTTGAATAGCGTCAACCACGCCAATGCCGTCATAAGGAGAGGTCCAAAGATCCAGTTTAAGAGTACTGATATTAAGAGTTGCTTTTTTACACCGGGTTTCCTCAAAAAATTATGCACATTTTCCCAAGCAACTTTACAGATAGGAGGAATCATCATCACAATCATACCCACAGCAAGTGGTATAGAAACACCAACTAGATTAGGTCCGTCATTAGGGTCAAAAGTAGAACGCGACGAAGGCACGTAAACGGAAATGACTGTCGAAAATACCATGCAGATAATAATTGTGAACGGAAGTAGTATATCTAGCAATGCCAATGAGCGTAAAGTGCTTATCAATTGAGTATGGAGCTTCGGTTTCGTATTCTGTAGGGAAACTTCATCGCTATCTCTTCGTTTCAATTCTTCTTGAACTGTACTCATATTGTTAAGATCAATCCTCTTAATCTCAAAGTTCTTGATACTGAGAATTTGAAATTCCGCACACAGTTTATGTTACCAATTTCGTTAAAGCATCGAAGCTTTTATATTTTAGACGCCTTAACATCTGGCACACCGCTACTATGTAGCCACACGTACGATCATGTATGGTGATTTTAAATCAATTCTCAAATTGATTTATAAAAAATGTCGTCTAAAAAAAAGAAAGTTGAATCACTCAATAAAATCGTGAAAAAATGCATGGGGGGAATGTACAGGACTGTCCATTGTTCCTGGAGATATGGCACGTGCTAAAATGAATTATTAATCAAACCCCCTGCAAATGCAAATATGTTTAGGATTGCCCAAGTTAACACACGTCGGTCTTTTGTATTAGAGTATGCAAGTATGAATCTGTAGTCCTTAGGGAACGATGTGGTTGGTGATTTTCACTCATTTGTGACATTGTACTCTTAATCGTAATGTTCTTTTTCACGAAACATTACTTCACATAGGTAGGTAATCCCATTTATTTAATACTTATTCATTAATATTTTTTTTAGGATAGCAATAAAAACCACCTAAAGCTAGTCAAGGTGAGGCAGAAAGAAGTTTTTGATCCTCAGGGAATGTATTCTAAGAGACATTTACTCTGCATGCTAATTATAAGTTGACGGTCAAAATAAATTCTAGAATGGATTCTTTCGAGGCTGCAAAAAAGGCAAGGGGAAGGAACGGCGGTAGAAAACCCACCACCGATGAACCTAAAGACAAGCGGACAGCGCAACTAAGACGCGCACAAAGAGCTTTCTTAGAAAAGAAGAAAAAACGGCTCGAAGAACTTGAGCAGAAGGAGAAGGAATTTGAGAAGCTGCGAGAAGAAAATGTGGTGCTTCGGAGAGATAGAGAAATTTTAATTGACTTGTTACGGAATGGCTCAAAAGATCATTTCTGTACTGATAACCAACTAATAAGCTCGCAATCAACTGGGTTATTTAACAGCTACAATTCCATTAGCAATAGCTGTACCAATTATAATAATGGAAAAATATACTTACAATCGCGAAATGACCATGAGCTCTATCAGAAAGTTTTCGAAAGACTTTTCTATGTCTGCAATGGCGCCGACTGTAGTTTACCGATAATAGAATCAGATCCATCACTAAATACAATAGAAACCGGAATTTCTTTTTCAAGTGTATCAAACCCTCTGATTGATGATATCTGGTCGGACTTCGGAATGAAATTGGAGAATATGAATTTCTTCGAAAGATTATACATGCCAGTTGGCGTTTCCCAAAAGGACGGACAGCAGTGTGCAGCCCAAACGTGCAGTGGTTATGGTGATAATGCTTTGACATGTTCATCAGCCAAATCTGTGGATATTTGTGTGTCAGACGTTACATCATATAAGGTTCTTTTGTCGCTGCTTGAAATATGGCATCATGTTCGTGCTATGCGTTCAAAAGTCTATTTTGATCTTGAAAAATTAAGTGATGCGCTAAGGAAAGAAGCTATTTGTTTTGATAGAAACATTTATATTCCTTTAGATGTTTTTTTGAGTATTATAGCATCCTTCAAACTTAATACTGAAGAAGTAACTGGGACAGTGGAACCAATTCTCGATCATTCTTGAACCATGCCTATGGTGTTAGATTTTTACTAGGTGAGCATAAAAAAAGCCGCTTGTGAGAACCCTGCAAATGAAGGCTCACCATCATAACCTGTGAAATTTCATCTCGAAAAAATCGTTAGTAAAATTATCAATGCTTCTTCATATTTTGAATTCTGCGGAAATTGGAAATTAATAGCTGAATAGTTGTAACTGAAGGCGACTTAGAGATGTTTTTTTTCTTCTTTGATTTGAGAAATTATTGAAGAGATCACATAAATATTGGAAACTCTAAAAACAACCATCCAATTATATATCTGATTCTATATAGCCATATTAATAGAAAATTGATTAATCACTAAACAATCAGTCCTCATTATTACGACATTCATCGGTTATTTTCTTAAAATAGTGGCAAATGAGCACATTACAGTCAAAGTTGCAGGCTTTCTCAACAACTGCCTTGGAAGAAGGGCTCAAGCAACTCGAAATTATGGACGGTTGTGAGAGAATAATAAGACTTCTAACGTCTAGCTCAAAATGAGAGACAAAAGCACCGATGCGATCAGAAGTTAGTTCAATTTCATTGACAATTTGAAGTTTGACGTTCGGAAATTCGGATGAAATAGTAACGCTTTCTGTCTCAAGCATAGTAGAAACTTTTTTGGTCACATATATTTTAACAGAATCAACAAATGGTGAAATTAGAAGCGTTATGTATAAGGTCAAAATATCAGAACCAGTCAATGTGGCACTTGATAGAAACGCAAAAATGACCGATGGTTTTAGATGGTTCGATTTTCCGAACAAAAGGAACAAATTTGAGCAAATTTTTGGTGACAACAAACTAAAAAAGTCCTCCTCCAGGTCGTTAAAAGATAGGATTCTTGATAATGACTCTATGTTTTCTTTCACGGGGTAGGTGAAGGGTAAAAACAGAGCCCCATTGCTTGATAGTGATGATGTACTAATCTGTGCAGCTTTTTCAGGTAGGGAGGAAAGAATGGTCTCTCCAGCAAAATGCAGGTCAAATAAACCTGAGAATATCCTGATGATTTCCAAACTGTTATCTGAAGTGTGTGCCAAGTCGCTGAAATTTGTAGATTCGATTATTTCTGCTGTTCTATTAGACATAAGCTTTAGATGACTCGCTTTTATTGATAGGCATGGCTCTTCTTCATCTACAACAGTTTTAGCTTCCGTATCATTAGTTATTGTTTTTGTTAGATTCTTTTTACCATCAAGTCCAATTGTTGAAGACTCTTTGAAATGAATTCTATCACAGGTAAGAATTCTGATAAACCACAACGTCATTGAAACAGCCATTGAGTTATTGATAAATAAGTCAATTTTGGTGATATGGAATGTTTTCATATCATCCAGTGTGTTTAAAGAATTAGATTCTTGGATCTCCCTGGTAGAGAGTTGAAGATTTCTGAGTTCATTTCTATATTTATCTGGAAATACCCATGTAGTCAATGGCGTGGTTATGAATGTGGAAATCAACGCCATAAATATGAACATCGCATATATTTTCTTGGTTATAATTCCTGCATTCAATCCGGTAGTGAGAACGACTATCTCAACTATTCCTTTACATGACATCAAAATTCCAACAGCTAGTGATTCCCTCCATTTCAAGCCATTTATTTTTGACAACAACCCTCCAGATATAACTTTGGTTGTAACAGCTATTCCAATGCTCGCAAAAGTGTAGCCCCAATCAGCTCCCTCGTTCAACAAGGTTAGATCGACATTTAAACCTGCGATTGTAAAGTAAATAGGAATCATTAAAAGATTCGGAATGTCCTCCATTCTCGCTGTAAGTTTTGAGACATAATTTCTCTCCCTGGGTATGATAATACCTGCAATAAAACCTCCAAAAATAGGATGGACGCCGATTACATCAGTAAAATATGCACTCAAGAGAACGAGTATAAGCATCAGTAAAGTTGATAAGGTGGAAGGACTTTCTCTTTCAAATTCATGAAATTTGTTTAGAACCCAACGTAGTACCAGCCGAACAGGGTACCAGCAAAACAAGAACCATCCGAATGTGCACAAAAGAATGTAAACAACATTTACTGGATGAGTTTGGGAATTTGATAAGATAATGCATAATGCCAACAAAATCCAGCCGATGACATCGTTTATTGTTCCAGATGTTAGAACAATGACACCCACTCTCTCTTTAACTAAACGTAAATCTGTCAATATTCGACATAAAACCGGAAAAGCAGTGACCGAAAGCGAAACAGCAACAAACATCATAAAAACTTTGAATTCAACATTACTTTCGTCATAAGCATTATATAATGGAAGCGCAAAAAGACAACCAAATCCGAATGGAATACTTAATGTTGCTAATCCAATTGAAACAGCGGCTTTTGCATTTTTCTTAACAAATGAAATATCGACCTCCATACCAAGAAAAAACATAAATAGAACAATTCCTAAATTCGCAACGAGGTTCAAACCGGTTATTGAATCTGCTGGAAACAAGGTCTCGGTATAATTTGGTATCTGACCGAAAACCGTTGGTCCCAAGATAATACCTGCAATGACCTCCGAGATTACCTTAGGCTGTCGAAGTCTAGAAATGATAATATTAAGGGAATTGGACAAAATTAATATTATTGCAGACTGAATTAGAAAGAACGTTATCGGAGAGCTGGAATTAAAAATAAAGGGGTTAACGCCGGAAAGAACACCTCCAGTTGTTTCAGCCATCGTAATCGTATTCGTTATTGAAACTCACCCAGCTACCTAAAAATATCTTTTAAGTCTTGACTTATAGATTGCCCGGTATTTTATGATGAGATAGAATAAAAACTTCGGCAGTGATAATCTGATTGATGATGATCCCTTTTATTGCGATGGCGGGGCTATTGCGAGAGGTTTAAAACGAATTCACAACCCAGATCGAATGCTACAAAAATTAAAATCCAAGATGATCACGTGATTATATGGGATTCAAAATCGATCATGTTAATATAGTGGCTTCGTTAGTACCTAAGCAGCATAACGCCCTACCTTAGTTTAAAACTGGACTTAATGACCACACATCTGGTTATGAAGACTTATGGATTACACAAAAAAAAAACTAAATACAAGGCTATTTTAGTCAAGATTAATTAACCTAGAGAACCGTCATATCCGAATTCAAAAGCTCCCTATATTCTATTGGGGTTCATACTCCAGAGGTTCATATCTGCACCATATCCAGATAGCCAAATGTGAAGTATTAGGGTTGTTCGACATTTATGGTACTGCCCTTATTCTTAGATGATTCTAAACAAGCAGATATGACGGCCAGGTGGTGAAATGCGGCCCGTGGAGTACCTTTGAAAACTTTTTTGTTCTTAGCTTTGACGGCTTCATAGAAATTCTCGAATTCCGCATTTACACCAAATGATGCATCCTCTTCAATTTCGATAATATTTTCTTGCATTTCTACCTCCGCGTTCTCGCCATGTCTTATCGTCACCTTGGAAATTTTCTTGTTTGAAACATCCAGGACTATCGAGCCATTCAAACCATATATTTTGAGGAATACACTCTTATCTGTCGCCCCAAAAGCGGAGCCATAAGTAAATGTCCCTACAACACCATTTTCTCGTAGGCTAACGGTAGAAAAGAGAATATCATCAGCTCCTGATTCCTTTCTCACTTGTTTTGTTAAAGCAGAAACAGACCCGACCTCACCTAAAATTTCTGTCAACAATGCCAATTGATGAACGCCTCCATCAGACAAAAACCCACCAATATGTTCAGGATTCTGTCTCCAAGAGGTAAAAATATATTTACTATTTGGGAAAAATGGCCCCGTAGCGTTATACGTGAACGCTTCCACGGGTCCGATTTTTGCTAAATTCTCCTTCACTACATCGATGCAGTTCAAAAACAACCAATTTTCGGCAATACCTATGGGAATATCACTACTTTCAGCAAGCTTAACAAGTTCACGTGCTTGCGATAAATTTGCAGAGATTGGTTTTTCCAAAATAATGGGCTTCCCTGATTCAACAGCTTGTTTAGCAGTGATATAATTAAATTGTACAGGAAGCATTGCATCAACAAAGTCAATGTCTTTATCTCCTAGGAGATGATTCAAATCTTCATACACCCGTCTAGAATCTATACCTGCTACTTCAGCAAACTCTTCAGCCTTACTCTTGGTTCTGTTAAAGCAAGCGATTACGGCGAACTTATCACTCAATTCCCTGTATGATGGGAGATGTCTATCTCTTGCGAAGATCCCTGTACCAACTATACCCACATTCAACATGCTTTCTTATAAAGGCTCTTCTAACTCTTCAGTAGTAACAATCTCTTATACTTGGGGGATTATGAATCACAAAAACCTTGATGCAATAACGTCTAAAGACTTATTCTTCTGTTCGGGAAAATCTTGAAATGTATCTAACCTTTTTATATGTAACATAAGAATATTCCTTTGCACTCAGTGACCAGCAACTTTTTTTTTAAATCTGGCTCCCTTCTATGACCCATTTGTCGATTAAAGAGTGCGTGTCTTTTAGCGGTAGGTCACTATCACTCCTCAAACATTTTCCGTAATTGGCCTTCGGATCAACCCTTTCCGCACTACTTTCCCCCGAAGTTTTAAATAGCAAAAGCAACACAGAAACTATAGTAGAACATGTCTCTTTCACTACTGGGAAGGAGGTATGGAGAGACTTCTAAATCAAGAGCTTCATAATATTTATTTGATATGTATGCAAACGATCATCAAGTGATGTAAGATGACACTATACAGTTGTGGAAGTTTATACTCTTGACCTGAGTAGGTCTTAGGACTTTCTTCATTGTGTGTGTGCGAAAGACTTGCACCCAAATTATGATGTTGAAATTCAATAATGACATGCCTGGGAGCAGCCAGGAAGGGCATAACTAGATTAGCAATTAATCCGGTTTGCTCTTGAAAGCTTGATTTTCCGGGTCGTCGGCACCGGGTAATTTAGTCTTTGGGCTTTTTATGCACACTATTCGTGTATTGAGATTTTATGCAAAAAAGTTGTGCAAGACTTTTGAGGATAATGCGATGAGAGATGAAGTTGGAATGATTAGTGTTCTCGACACAAAAAGCGGTAGCTGAATTTGAAACAAGCTGACGTTTACAAATGACTAATAATTTGAGTGATTATAATGATTTCTCCTCTGATGAAGAGGGAAATGAAGTGCTTATCACCTCCAAGAAATCTACCAAACCCATCCAATTTGATGTCGAGCAGGATGAGATTACCGATGGTGAAGAGACAGAAAATGAGCATGTTGAGACAGTAAGAGCACCAGGACATGAATCAGCACAGTATGAAGATGCTCAAACTGTGTTGGATATGGAAGGAAGTGACAATGTAGTGCCGTTGTTGTCCGCAAAGGATCTCGAGAAGGAGAAGCTTCGCAGGTTGAAGAAATTGAAGAGCGATAGGAAATCGAAACATAAGACAGGTGTCGTGTATTTATCTAAGATTCCGCCATATATGAAACCAGCAAAACTAAGGCAAATTCTATCTAGATTTGGTGAGATTGATAGAATTTTTTTGAAGCGAGAGGATGAGAAGAAATATAAGTTGCGGATAAAAGGTGGAGGTAACAAAAAAGTGATGTTCGAAGAAGGATGGGCAGAATTTGTCCGGAAGAAAGATTCAAAGCTATGTGCTTCAACTTTAAATGGTAATATTATTGGAGGTAAAAAAGGTGGCTTTTATCACGACGATGTCATGAATGTAAAATACTTGCCTGGGTTTAAATGGAGCGATTTGACAGAACAAATTGCCCGTGAAAATGACATCCGTCAATCAAAACTACAATTAGAGATATCACAAGCAAATAAGCTGAATGCTGAGTTTATAAGAAATGTCGAGAGATCAAAGATGATAGAGAAGATTAAAGAGAG
Source organism: Kluyveromyces siamensis (assembly GCA_030579315.1). Lineage (NCBI taxonomy): Eukaryota > Fungi > Ascomycota > Saccharomycetes > Saccharomycetales > Saccharomycetaceae > Kluyveromyces > Kluyveromyces siamensis. The sequence goes on from JAKTQE010000001.1 coordinate 13,659, forward strand.
CAAGAAGCGAGCTCATCAAGAGGACGCCAACACAAAAGATGAAGTCCATCGAACCTTTAAACAGCGGAGAGTTCAATCGGCTAGAGCAGAGGCACCACAAAATCACAAAAGCCAGTCGGAAAAGAGCTCAGGCCTCAAAAATGTTATACATAATCTCTTTTAGTTTTGAACCCTAGTTTACAGCACTCATTATAAAAAGTCGAAGTCGTTTCTTTTTGTGCAATTTTTTTTTAGCGGGAAGAAAAATTTGATTCTGCCATTAATTTTTTTTTTCTAGTCGCGACGTTAAAAAGTAGAGAAACAATTCCATCTCATCTCATCTCCTCTCATCTCATCTCATATAGGTGCTGGACACCATTGAGCTATATTTGGACTAGATATCTCCAGTGATTATTCTCTACTCATACAACCTCAAGAGCTTTGAATCACTAAAATGGGAACAGGTAAGAAGGAAAAACAAAGAAGGGTACGTGAGGGTGATACGAGGGATGGTAATTTGCGTGTCAAAGGTGAAAATTTTTACAGAGATGGTAAAAGAGTTCAGTTCTTAAACATGTACAAGGGTGGTAGATCCATCCGTAATGCAAAAGGTGACATAATAAAGGCTGCTCCACTACAAGATTCTGCTGCTCCTACTGCTCGTGTTGCTCCAGACCGTAGATGGTTTGGAAATACAAGGGTTATCTCTCAAGATTCCTTACAACATTTCAGAGACGCACTAGGCGAGAAAAAAAATGACTCTTATCAATTTCTGTTAAGAAGAAATAAACTTCCTATGTCTCTGCTAGATGAAAAGGATACTTCGGAATCTCCAACGGCTAAGATCTTGGAAACTGAGTCCTATGAACACACTTTCGGTCCTAAAGCTCAAAGGAAGAGACCCAGGATTGCTACTTCTTCATTAGAAGATTTAGCTCAATCAACTCAGAAAGATAACAAGACGTTTGAAGAAAAGATCGAGCTAGATTCCACTTTGGGACTGATGGGCAAACAGGAAGAGGAAGATGGTTGGTCCCAAGCTGCCAAAGAGGCCATTTTCCATAAAGGTCAATCCAAACGTATTTGGAACGAGTTGTATAAAGTCATTGATTCTTCTGATGTCGTGATTCACGTTTTAGATGCGAGAGATCCTATTGGTACGCGTTGTAAATCGGTAGAGGAATATATGACGAAGGAAACCCCACACAAGCATTTGATTTATGTCCTCAATAAATGTGACTTAGTTCCCACTTGGGTGGCAGTATGTTAATTTTTTTACTAACATGAAAAAGGCAGGAAGATTAAAAGCAGTCATTACATGAAACGATGCTCTTTTGCATCGTTCTTGTCAATTCCAGTATCTTATTTCAAGTATCTTTCACTTTATTGGTATTTGCACTCCAAAACTCTTTGTCAGGGCGTTTCTCAGTACATCTTTCTTTTGTACAATATTTCCCACAGAAATGCCTGTTACAGTTTTGGGAGAAAAATACTGTCCGCTATCTATCACCATATCGTTCTGATATGTTCTTGTAGAGCCAATGGCGAATAACTTTCGTTCTGAAGGTATATCGTCGCTTCAGGACAGGGAGGATTTTAAGAGTTGAGCCATGGAAACTAAAGATCATTTATGCCATAGCTCGTAGTAAAAAACCTCACATCGTAACATTTCGAAGCACTTTTTTAACTGCACTTCACCATTTGAACTTGTAAACAGAAGACTACTAATAATGCTACTTTTTTATTTTCCGGTCATCCATCATTTTATGGATCATTACTAACAATTTTTTTAACAAACAGGCTGCGTGGGTTAAACATTTGTCGAAAGAACGCCCGACCTTAGCATTCCATGCTTCGATTACAAATTCCTTTGGTAAAGGATCTTTAATTCAGCTGTTGCGTCAATTTTCTCAGTTACACAAGGACAGACAGCAAATTTCAGTTGGTTTTATTGGTTATCCGAATACTGGGAAATCATCCATAATTAACACTTTACGGAAAAAGAAGGTCTGTCAAGTAGCTCCAATTCCTGGAGAGACTAAAGTATGGCAGTATATCACTCTAATGAAGAGAATATTTTTAATCGATTGTCCAGGCATTGTACCTCCCTCAACTAAAGATACCGAAGAGGATATTCTTTTCAGGGGTGTTGTGAGAGTTGAGCATGTTTCACATCCAGAGCAATATGTTACAGGTATTTTGAATAGGTGTAAGAGACAGCATCTCGAAAGAACGTATGAGATATCGGGATGGGAAGATTCTCATGGTTTCATCGAAATGATTGCAAGAAAACAAGGTAGACTTTTAAAGGGTGGAGAACCGGATGAAAGTGGGGTAGCCAAACAGTTATTAAATGACTTCAATAGAGGCAAAATACCATGGTTTGTTCCTCCTCCAGAGAGGGACGATAAAAATGATGAGAAAAATAAAGAAAGAAGTGAGTCTGAAAGTTCCAAGAAAAGGCCATATGCAGACGAACCAGATCTGAACCCCAGCGAAACGGAAAATCTTCCGAAAAAGACCAAAACTACATGATTTTACTGGCATACTTCCTAAGTCTAAGGACCTCGATTATTTATGTAGTATTCCCTTTAATTCTCTTTAATTTTATTGTATTTCAATGTACATTTATATGGGTTAGATTAAAGCCTTGATGTTACCGTGTGTGTCCTTTGTTACGGTAAAAAAAATCTACGTCGAACATGATACTTGACACCAACAAAATGATAGAAAAAAATTAATGCGCAAGACTGTAAAACCAAATGCAAAAGATATTAGAAAAAAATAGGATAATACTGAACGTCATAGAATTGGATGTCTTTAGGGTAAAGTTTCATACTATCTCAAAACATTAACATTATATTGCAGATGCAGTCACTAGCTGGGCAGCATGGCTCCATGCAAAATACTGAAAACTACTTTGGAAGCCATACTCCATCGCAAGTCCTACAACAACAACAACAACAACAACAACAACAACAGTCTCAATCTCAGTCTCAATCTCAATCTCAATCTCAATCTCAACAGTCAAAGTCTGGTCCGGTAGGAATGAATCCAATGTTATTCCCAGTGTCAATGAACGCCACTCGCAAGCTTCCCCAACAATCTCAGCAGAATATTCATGGTTTAGATACTACAGCAAGTTTGCAGAACTCATATTTGCTTAAACAAAAAATGGATGTCGTCAATGGCTCTTTCACACAGGGGACCACACCACAACAAGTGAAGCCACAAATTACTGCAAACGCGCATGTTCCTATGATGATCCAAAATAGCCTAACATCTGGGATGCAGTCGGGAGCCGTTCCTCCTCAATTTCCTATGACTTTGCAGCACAAAATTCCAACTGGCCTAGATGCACCAACCTCAAATAATACGAATATAGCTATGCTATCTCCCGCACATTTACTAATAAGAGAGGTTTGGCAGAATAACTTGCACTATGAATTCTCTGTGATTCGGAAGATGATGGAACAGTACAAACTTGTCTCCATAAGCACTGAGTTTGTTGGGACAATAGCAAGGCCAATTGGAACTTTTCGTTCGAAAACGGATTATCACTATCAAACAATGCGATCTAATGTCGATTTGCTAACTCCTATACAAATTGGGCTTTCCCTAAGCGATTCTCAGGGAAACAAACCAGAAAATTTACCTTCCACCTGGCAATTTAATTTCTATTTTGATGTTTCTAATGAAACGGTAAATGCTGAATCACTGGATCTATTGAAAAAGTCTGGTATTGTTTTCGAAAGACATCAACAAAATGGTGTTGTCTTTGAAGAATTTGCTCAATTAATGATTGCGTCAGGACTTTTGTTAAATGATGAGATGAATTGGATAAGTTATCACTCAGCATATGACTTTGGGTTTTTGATTAATAGATTGATGAAAAAAGCCATGCCTAATAACAAGGAAGATTTTGAATGGTGGGTTCAAAAATATATCCCTATTTCATACGATTTGAACTTGTTGAATAAACTAGTTCACGAAATAACCCAGCAACAACCTCATCCACCTCCACTGTCTATTTTGCAGCAACAGCAGCAACAGCAGCAGCAGTATACTTTAGAGTCTTTGGCTGATGAGCTTGGGATCCCAAGATTTCCGGTGTTCAGTACAGCAGGCGGCCAAAGTTTATTGGCAATATTAGCATATACTCAACTGGGTAAGTTGTCAATGTATAAACTACGCAACGGCACGGACTTCAGCTACTTCAAGAACTTGATTTACGGCATAACTCAAGAGTGATTAAATTTTTTATGGAATTATACTCTTATAGAATCACGTTTTTCTAGTTTCTAACAATCTGTAATTTTATCAACTTTTTCGGAAACCCAGGTTTTCACATTTAAATTCACAACTGCATACGTTTCGCATGACTAATGAAAAACTCCGGAACTAGTCACCTAATATAGATCCCCCGAAAGAGCCATAGTTACTATAACCATCAGGAACTCTTTTTTCTCATTTCTGCGCATCCATCTGCCGCAAGTTACATGTCTAATAAAAAAAGTTGAAACGGGTTTAAATTCAAATCAAAAAAACCTCACAACCTTAAACGGTAAATATTACCCGTTCTTGTTGAAAATTTCTATTGGATTTATATATACATTTAAGGAAAGTGGTGGATTTGACCTGCTATAGAACTAATTGATTGAAATTGTTCATCACGTGAAACATAACTCTTATTATTAGTTTTACGTATGACATGATAATCATTCTTTTAGCGAAAATGAATTGTCAATAGAAAATTTTTGACGATGAACCCGATGGTGACATTTAATCACAGCTAAAATTTTTATTTGCAAACAATTCACATTTATAGTCAGGCAATAATTTCACTTGAGTGAATTTTTTTTCTATTCAGAGTTGTACTTGTATCCACTCGGGCATCATCACTTTTTTTTCTCACCATATTTTTGCATTAGAACATCATTTCTTCTACTTTCAAAATTTTTGCATTGAAATTCCAGATTTTAGGTTAAAATCAAATATTTATCCGAAATATAGGTTCACAAGTTTCCTTTCACTTTTGAAGCCTTCAGTTCTTTGAAATTATTGTTTTGAATTCTTTTTTATTACTATTTGGATTCAATAAGAAACACAGCACCTATTTGCCGTTTGCCTTTGTTATTTGCGAAATAGACCTTTGACAAAACTTTGCAGTACGAGTTCGATTTTTGCTGCTATAGATTAAGCTATGGCTACTTATGATGCGAAGGAAATTGGCTATGCCTTTTTGAGGACATACTATGAACGCATGCACAACGATCCATCAAAACTATCATGTTTGTATTCAAGTACTGCAGAATTAACCCACATTAATTACAATGAGCCGATTGAGCACACAAAAGATTACTTAAATACGGTTAAACTCATGGGAAAAGACAATATCAATAATTTTTTTACCAGAAACAGTAAACGTGTACAAGATTTAAAGGTGAAAATTGACTCTTGCGACTTTCAATCAACCGGATATGAAAGCTCTGCAATTTTGATTCTGACTTTAGGTGAACTATGTTGGACTCACTCTCCCTCATACAGGTTTTTCCAGTGTTTTGTTCTAGAGCCAGCAGATCAAAACAATACGATTTTCGATCTAAAGAATGATATTATTCGATTTATCCCTGAGATGAAGCCTCTTCTAAGACCGATTGTCAAAGAGCAACCCCCACCAATAGAGAAAAAAAAAGAGGAGAAGAAGGAAGATAAAAAGACATTAGAGTTAAAGAAGGAATCGAAAGCAAAAGAAAAGGTTGTTATTGATTCAACACCAAAGAAGCTACCTCAGGTGCCTTCAGTAACCACCAAAAGCATTGATAACACGTTGCTTTCTTCTACTGGTATTGAAAAGGAAACTTCTAATCCCAATCAGCAGCTATCCTCTAAATCTAAGAGAATTGAAGAAAATGCAGATGGAAAAATTATTCAAAAAATGGCAACTAAACCGTCTCCTAAGGGAGATCTAGAAGTCACGACTGGAGCCAATAGCACAGAAATGTCTGTAAGTAACACAGAAGTTGTAAAGAACGATACTAAGTCAAAAGAGAAAAGCTCAACCCAAGAGTCCCTTGAGACTTCAACTCCGCAGCCTTCTCAGGAAACCACCACAAAATCTGATACCGTAAAAATGACGTGGGCTGGGAAGTTGAATAAGACATCAAGACTAACAACTAATTACATAAAGGTCGATGTCCCCCCAAAAAAAGCAAAAAGCCCTCCCCCAAATGGATTCACAAAGTCTAATAAAAAGTCAAAACAACAATCCAAGACCGGTGGAGAAATAATCGTCCAAAATAGCAGCGGTTTCTACCCAGTTTATGTTGGTAATACAAATGGACTAACTGCAAATGAATTGGAAAGGACACTGTCTAAAGAATATGGAGAAATAGTCAAAACGTCGTTTCAAGATTCTTTCGCTGTTGTTGATTTTAGGGAAAAAGCTGCGCGTGATGCTGCTCTTGAGGCACAACATATCAGGGTTGGAGAACGAACCATAAACTTAAACCCCAAAGAGGAACGAGGATCTAAATACAACAAATCTAAGAATAGCAGTGGTGGAAACGGTAATAATAACGGAACGTCTTCGCCACCACTAACTTCTGGGGTAGTATCATCCACTCAGAACAACCTTTCTTATAAAAAGGGTACCTCAATCAAGTCGAAAGGAGAAAAAGTCAAAAATTGAAATATTGAATTCTGCTTTTCCTAACTGCGTGTAATTCATGGAATGGATTCCCTGTTATCCGTGTGTTTTCTGTCCTGGCAGAATAAAAACGAAGATATCAACTCTCAAGTACACAGCTACCTGTGACTCTGGTTTATATAGATTATAAATTAGTATTTATGTATATATAGCGTTCAAGTAATTATTTTGAAATTTTGAACTTTGAATCGCTCAGATTCTTGTGCAAAATTGTTGTTTTGATACACCATTGATTGCCGAAATGATTTACTTGTAAAATTTCGGAATAACAAATAGAAAAAAACAAAAAAGTACCTATTTACAAAATCCTCAAGGCCGAAGATATGTGCGAATACAGTAAGCTTACGCCTCTATGCTAGTTCCTCCAGCTAATTTTGGTATACCTGAAGAGGGTATATGTATGTTAAATTGAGTTCTTGGGTTTTTGAAATACGATTCTAGTAGTACAAATTACATCATACTAACTATAAGGTTGACACGCAGATAGATGCTCGAAACTGGAAACGATAAACCTTTCCTTTTTGGAGATGCTGAACTTAAAAACGGTGGTCTTTATTGGAGGTCAAGTACCTAGCAACTTTTTTAAAGAGTTTTTTGCTAATTCTGGAATATATTGCTATGTGATTAAACCATCAGATGAGCCTTCGTCCTTGATCTCTCCTGACCAAAAGAAGGCCAAAAACTGCAGTTTGGATCAAGGTTGGGATAAAAATTATCACAGGTATAATTTAAAAGATTCTGATGACTTGATGCTTATAAAAAGTAAGAGTTTGCAGAGAATACTAAAAATTTTACTTGATACAACTAATCACAATTTGCTAATGGTAGACAAAACTTCCATAGTAATAGGAGTATTAAGAAAAATTCAAAAATGGAATCTTTCTTCTATAATAAGTGAGTACAGGCTATTCACCGGAAAAAACAAAAATTATTTCGCAGAGACCTTCTTGGAATTAATTAACATAAAAGTTGTTCAGGATGAGGATGCAGAATTAGATGTAACAAAAACATATTCAAAAGGCACTAGCAGAAAACAACACAATTGGTCTATTGACTTGAATGATAGCAAAGGCCCCCTTCGCAAAATCGTACAGGAATCGGACCTTTTGGAGCCGCCAGAGATACCATCACATATGATGAACCTCATTAAAAATATGGAGCACAAACCTAACGAGGGCACTGGCCCCATTCGTCGTATACCATCCGCTTTGGGGATCTTTGGTAATAAATATAGGCTGGCCTTTAACAGAAAGGATAGAGGGGAGTATGAATATTATCAATCCGGCACCCGAAACCATTTCATGATTACAATTCCGAGGGACTCGATGCTTCCTACCTGGTTTAAGTATCAGCGCGACCTCTGGGAGCAGCAACACGCTGTGGAAGAGCACAACTACTATAAAGAAACAGTATTTAGCATATAACGAATATATCATGTCTTCAAAATGGAAACATTGTGAAATGAACAAATTTTAAAGTTTGCGTGCAACCTATCCACTCTGTGACTTGATTAATGGAGAAAAGACTGCGTGAAAGCACTCAGTCTTCAAACCACGAATTGCTCTCGGGGATTCGTTTACCACGGCTACCTATGTGGTGTCATAGACGTGGAGATAAAGTCCCAGCTATTTGAATTTTCATTACAACATTCAGCTGCATCCCCCAATCGTACTTTGTATAGTTTTCGTTCCAATTAAATAATCAAAAATTTGTCCATTGAGGAAAAAAGAAAAAAGAAATTAAATAAAATTCCGAACCGATTCATATTCATTGGAATCCTAGGGCTACAAGAAAATTCAGCTGTAATAAGTCTTTTTATGGAATCAATAAATAAATTTTACGTCAGCACTTCATTCTAGGCATTTTTGGAGAATAGCGGTTCACGTGAATGACTTAATCACCAATCAACCTTCGATTTTCCATCCCCAAAATTTTTCCTGTGGAAATTATTTATTTTCAATGTGAGATTAGATGGTAAATTAAGGAAAATTCCAGTGGAATTTCACAAAGCAAGTATATATAGAGCATCATAATAGAGGGTAGTCAATTCAATAATGAAGGTCATATATGTTAGAAAAAATACTGTACACACTCCCTGAGCTATATAAGTGAACAATGGTCAAAAAGGTGTTATTATTAGGTTCTGGTTTTGTTGCTCAACCCGTTGTCGATGTTTTATCAGCAGCTGAAGACATTTCAGTCACCGTCGCATGTAGAACTTTGAGTAAGGCTCAATCTTTAGCTCAAAATTCGGGCGCTGGTGCTATCTCTTTGGACGTATCCGACGAAGCCCAATTGGATGCAGCTTTGACCGAACATGACGTAGTCATTTCGCTCATTCCATACACTTATCATCCGGCAGTTGTTAAGTCAGCCATCAGACTAAAAAAGGACGTCGTTACTTCTTCATACATATCTGATGCTCTTAGAGAATTAGAGCCTGAAATTAAGGCTGCTGGAATAACTGTCATGAACGAGATTGGTCTAGATCCAGGTATTGATCATTTGTATGCTGTCAAGACTATTGACGAAGTGCACAGAGCTGGCGGTAAGATCAAATCCTTTTTGTCCTATTGTGGTGGTCTACCAGCCCCAGAAGATTCTGATAATCCTCTTGGTTACAAGTTCTCCTGGTCTTCTAGAGGTGTATTGCTGGCTCTAAGAAACACTGCCAAGTTCTGGAAAGATGGAAAAATCGAAGTCGTTAACTCGGAGGATTTGATGGCCTCTGCGAAGCCTTATTTCATTTATCCAGGTTACTCTTTTGTCTGTTACCCTAACAGAGATTCAACTTTATTTAAGGAATTATACCATATCCCTGAAGCAGATACTGTTATTAGAGGTACTTTAAGGTACCAGGGTTTCCCAGAATTCGTGAAAGTCTTGGTTGATGTTGGAATGTTGAAGGATGACGAAAATGAAATCTTCGTTACCCCTCAACCATGGAACAAATCTTTGGCCCAATATTGGGGAGCTTCTTCAGAATCCAAGGCAGATCTAGTTTCTTTCATTGATTCAAAGACTCAATGGAAGTCAAACGAAGATAGAGAAAGAATTCTAGCTGGTTTCAACTGGTTAGGTTTGTTCTCTGACAAGCCAACTACTGCAAGGGGTAATGCTCTAGATACATTATGTGCTACTCTTGAAGAATTGATGCAATATGAAGATGGCGAAAGAGACATGGTGGCTTTGCAACACAAATTTGGTATTGAATGGGCTGATGGAACAACAGAGACCAGAACTTCAACTTTAGTTGACTACGGTAAGCCAAATGGATACTCTTCTATGGCCGCTACAGTTGGTTATCCAGTTGCAATTGCAACCAAGTTTGTTCTAGATGGAACTATCAAGGGCCCAGGTTTGGTTGCACCATACTCCCCCTCCATCAATGATCCAATCATGAAGGAATTGAAGGAGAAATACGGTATTTATTTGAAGGAGAAAACCATCGATTGAGCAGGGCTCTTCGCTTTTTCACGGTCACTAATCATTATGTATTTATATAAAATATCGTCCCATTTAGTTTCCCTCCAGATACTTTAGTTTTATATTCGACAAACAGTTGTCTTTTCTGTTTCAGTGGTGATCTTGATCGTTAAACTCCCACTCAACTTCTTTGTTTATCTCTTTTTTTGTTATCCAAATTGTTACGATTTTGGAGTGGAATTTCTGGCAGAAAAAATCAACTCCATGAATACACGAATTCAACTTTAGTTGAGTTCGCTTATTAGGAACTGAGCACACTAAGATGTCTTCTTCAAATTCACAGTCGAACTTTAAGCCATCGGTAAAACTATGGACTAAAGTGAAGTCTGGCACTAAGTCGATCTCAACATCCTTTCAAAATTTATCAGTAAAATCAGAGCACGATGGTGATAGTGTGACAGCAACGGTTGTTCACAAGGCCTTGGTGAAATATTACACAAAGCAAGAGCCGTTTCAGGGCTTTCCTGGATGGCTTGGACAGAAAGCAGATCTACCAGATGAGCAGAGGCTATTGGCGAAGCATGAAAAGGCTGGGACGGAATCTTCCTCAATAAAGCATGAAACTGTTGACATGGAAAGCAGAACTGGACGTTATAAAAAAGATATGCATCCAAAATATCTTGAAAATATACAAAGAGGAACGCCTGGTTCTTCGGTATTTAGGAGAATTGTATCTTCTAATGAGATGTCAAGGACAGCTGAAGAAACGACAGATACATCAGCACCCCACCATGTAGAGGCCTCCACTACAAAAGTAGATGTTTCACTAAGTTCGACGAATGATTCTCATGAATTATTTTCTCAAAGGCTAATGTTTAACAGGATGCGTTTGAAAAGGATTGACACAAGCTCGTCAATAAGTGGTGCGCGTTAAGCATTTCCGCGGTGTATGCTTATTTCTGTTCGGTATGCGTCTTGCATATCTCAGCTAACTGGTTTTTCGGAGATAGGGCTCAAGAAAGCTATCTAGTGTGAGACCAACGGAACTAGTGGTGTTGATACACTTCCTCCAAATATTTAAATGTTGTCGTTCTTTTAAATGAGTACATGGGGGGCGGTAACTAAGATTTTAAAATGTGAGATTCAAATGATCTGGTCATGTTTCGATCCTTTCGTATTGATAAAATATGCCATGTTTCTGAACTAAGATTAACAATTACGGGTGATAATGCGATGTTACAGCATCTCGCTATTTGTTCAAGCCATCTCCATAGATATTCCTTTTAACATTGCAACTTTAAAACCTCCTGAATATTACATAACCTGACTTCCGATCTTGATAGAAGATACCAATTTTTCTGAACTTACTTCTGGTTGTTGAACGTAGTATATCCCTTGCAGGTATTGTGTTTTTCATCTTAGCATAATAGTTCTCGGTCGCATCATAGAAAATAAATTAAATTTGGAATTCTCCTTTAGATATGAGTTTTTTCATTATCATCTGAGAAAGTGTCCACATAGGTTGTCAAGTACTAGTTAAGGTAGCTTATAAAGTGTGGTAGACACCAACCCCGAAATGGAGATGTCTGCTAGAATCTTATTTTCGTACCATTTTTTCAGGTTTCCCGCTTTCCCACCAATAAGGCGTAATTTACAGTACAGGAACCCTTGACACCCTGGAGTCTGCTCGACAAGTTCTGTCACATTATATTGAAGTGTGGATTGCTAATTCCATACCTGACGGAGAATCCAAGTGACTTTCTACATCATTTAGAAATTGTTCGAGTTTAAAATGAATCGAATCGCTGTGAAGCAAGAATCATGATTTGAGGAATGTGACGGTAAAAAGCCATGCGCCCATGACTTGCGGAGGTAGCATCGCCAGTATCATATTCCACTGGCAAATGACGCCATGATTGTGCGAAAATTACCTAAATTTGCAATCAGTTCCATCCTTTTTCCAAAGACATTGTGATAAGTCAATTTCATGTCACTGCATAACAGCCTTCTACGAAGTCTTCTGTGGTAAAGAGGAATCAGGACGCCTACTGGATCACTTTTCTTTTATGCTGTGGTTTTCGGCGAGAATATGTACAATATCTCTCTGTTCTGATATCAGACATGGATGTCAAAACCAAATAGCTTGTTCTCAGCTCTCTCAAGCCATAGTGCAAGATTCATATACTGATGAGATTAATGACAAATATGTAGTAATTCTTAACAAAACCTTATTCTTACATTGATACGGGAGTTTATGAAGGATGCACATGCAAATTTTTATTTGTATTCGAAATAAAATTTTCAGTCATAGATGAAAAACTTCGAATTCTTCTTCAACGCAGCTGCAGGAAGTGCAGCGCATATTTGTGTGTCAGGTTGGTGAAGCCACAGTTAAGACATATAAGTTCCTAGCATAAGTTTGTTAAAGACACAGTGCTTGGATATAATTACTCAATTTTGAAAATAGTGTTGCACGCACATTTGCATATTTAATGAAGTGGCCCCTGCAGAAAGTTGCCCCTCATTTCAATTCTCGAGGGGCTGTACATTTTTGCCAAGAAGCGAAAGAGAATATAGGTGACTGGTATAGATAATAGTAATACCTGTCTGTCAAAATTCGAGTTGCAAGATAATAACGTCAGTCACCACGATGTCAAAGGAAGCAGCACGTGAGGAAAGAAACGATGCGGATGTTACTGAAAGTATGGAGGCTGTCTCTGTTGAGATGTTCAGTGCCGAAAAGGAGGAGGACTTTTCTCTGGTTTCTTCTAGAGATGCAGACGTCACGTTAGCTTTCATGGAAAAGCACGAAAAATACGTTCCTGAGATTACACCAGAACAGGAGAAGAAATTATCTCGCAAAGTCTGCTGGATAATTGTTTCCCTTACCTCGTTGGTTGATTTGATCTTGTATTCAGATAAGGCTACTGCATCTTATACTTCAATTCTAGATCTTTGGACAGATATTGGTTTGACTCAAAATCAATATAATAACTCTAACACCTTGTTCTATGTCGGTTTTATCGTCGGACAAGTAAATTTAATCTTTGTGCAGAAGTATCCTTTGGGGAAAGTTGTCACCATAATGACATTTCTATGGACCATTGTCATTTTTTTGCATTGCGCAGTTACCAATTATAAGGGCTTTTATGTGGTGAGATTCTTTCTTGGATTTGTTGAAGCTATAGCCCTACCATGCTTGAACACAACAATGTCACAATTTCTTACTGGGGAAGAAAAGGCTGCCACTGCTCCAGTGTTCTATAGCACATGCCTTGGAGTGACCATTCCAGTGGGATTCATAGCCTATGGTGTCCTTCATGTTAACACATCGTTCCCTTTGTGGAAAATATTCCAGATAATTATCGGTTGCTGCACATTGTTATTGACAATTCTCGTTTTCTTCTTTTATCCCAATAATCCCACAGATGCAAAATTCCTGTCCTTAGAAGAAAAAATATGGGTCATTCGAAGGGTTCAAAAAAGCACAAATTCATCTATTGAGCAAAAAGTCATGAAAAAGTACCAAGTTTATGAGGCATTACGGGACCCAATTTCGTGGTTGTTTGCTTTATTTTTCCTCTTTCAACAACTTGCAAACAATTTACCATACCAACAAAATCTTTTGTTTACAGCTATGGGAAATATTAGCACATTGGATTCTACATTAGTTTCTGTCGCATCCGGTGGGTTTGCAGTGATATGTGGTATACTGGCCACCACATTTCTACTTTATAAGAAGGATTACACAGCATTTTCTGTCGTTTTTTGGACCTTGCCCTCGTTTGTGGGATCTATTGCTATGGTTTCACTTCCCTTTGATAAAAATATTGCGCTTTTGGCGATGTTGTGTCTGGCTTCTCCATCATTTGGTGTTCCATGGATCCTAATGTTTAGCTGGAATTCCACGACTTGTTCTGGGTATACCAAGAGATTGACCAGGAACGCAATTGTTATGGTCTTTTATTGCATTGCCAATCTGATTTCACCACAATTATGGCAAGAGAGAGATGCACCAAGATATTATCCCGCATGGATAGTACAAATAGTCCTTTCATTTTCTGTCGCGCCCGCTTTGGCAATAGTGATATGGTATGTCCTGAGGAAAAGGAATATTGAGAGGCTACAAGAGACAGAAAAGAAAGAAGAAAATTTTGGTTTGGTTGAATGTGATGGTTTCAAACTAAAGACAGATGTTGCGATGTTGGATCTCACCGACCATCAAAATAAACGTTTTATTTATCCATTATAATTCTAGTTCACAATTTTAATTGGCATTTTACCCCCTCTTCGGAAATAATTTTCGCAAATAAACAGCATCTGGCTCTCACAATGTCTTGGCGTTTCCAGAGACAGAACAAATGATGGAAAAGTATCATAACTAAGAGTAGTTTAATTATTAATGCATAATTAAAAACTAAATATATTTGCATACCTATTCAGTATTTTTACCAGCATGTTTGTAAATCCTTTTATTTTAAGAGCTCTTCCAAGATCTTGTTGGCAGTTTCGTTATCGTTCATATCCATACTTTTGATACCCAAATTCTTTAGTACCTCAATAACTGTTTTTCTTGCAAATCCTTGGGAAATAAACTGGTCAACCAGTTCAGAGTCAATCCCATTTAAGTCATCATCTGATAAGGGAGATGTAGGGTCACAAATGTTTTGCATTGCATAAGTTTTGGTCCATTGAGCAGCTGTTTCATCAAAGGAGGCTTTATCAGTTAAAAAATGTTTGGCAACTTCAGCATCCTGAGGATCATTAGGCTCAGGTGATTGCAAAAGTGCTTGTAAGGAAATAAGAGCAGACTTTAGTGTTATTACAGGTGTCCAAGCATTCTTTAGAATATCAAGGCATATTGCACCAGTGACAGATGAAATATTGGGATGATAAACTCTAGTGTCAAACTTCATAACAGGAGGTTTATAAGGGTACTCAACTGGAATCTTGATATCAACAATGAATTTACCTTCAGCATACGGTGTTCCTCTGGGACCAATAAAAGTTCCTTTCAAATGGTGAATATCTGATTCGTTTACAAAGTTTAGTTCAATCTGAGCCTCTTTGTCATCTTCTATAGCTTGAATCTCTTTAAGTATTCTTTTTGATCTTATCATAATCAAAAAAATAAGCACGTTATTTTACTATGTTAGGCAAACAAGTTCAACTTGTTGATCGGTGTACTCTATCTCCCACAGCTTTAACATATGAAGGAGTTATATCCTCTGAAGCGGAAGAGATGGCTTCCGCTCACAATCAGTGATTTATTAATACGGGTAACATGAATATTTTTAATGGCCATATTAACCCGCCAAATTATTATTAGATTCAGTAGAAAGGAAACGTCTTCGAATTCTATGTAGATGGTATGTACGATGTCTTCTATCTTGAAGACGAAGATGCAGGTAATTGAGAATCATCTTCCTGTTCAGAAAACTGTAAGAAACTATGATCGCCCATTTTCCTTGGTTGTATTACTAGCTTGAGCAGAAATATTATGCCGAATAGGATTGCAACAGCTGCAACAATCAAATAAACGATACCTAGCGACATATTTCTTCCACCAATTATGGAGTTCGTTGTGAGAACATAGGTTTTTGAGCCACCGAAAATTTCAACAGGATAATTTAAACCAATTGAGGTGGTATAAGTGCCTTCTTTTAATGTGTCATTTTCATTCTTTGCAGCCAGCTTGTAAAACTTCGGAAGTCCTGCGGTTCTCATCCAAACCTGTAGTTCTTCCCATGTGGAGATATCTGGTATGTTCTCATCAGTGTAACCATCAGGAAACATTTTACTCCAATTTGGAGGAGGTACTATCTGGGAGACATTATAGGTTGTTTTCTTGTAACGCTTCCGATCGGTACTCCAAGATATACCTTCATTAGTCAGAGTATAATCTTCAGTTTTATTTATACCGGTTAGGTTGAGAGCAATGCTATCGTTAAAAAGCGAATTAGCAATTAAACCGCATGGATATACAGCCTTCCCATCTATTTCTCGTAAAGGATCACAATCGCTTGTTAGATCACTGGAGCTAACAGCGTTACCTGTTAGTTGTTGAAGATCAAAAGATGACACATATTTCCTGTGGTTTTGATAGAAATTTGTTAATTTATAATAGACGTACACGGACTTGTCAATATCGTTTGGGATTGAAAATTTTAGAGAGCAGGTGTATTCATCCCCATCATCGGTCAACATCCATTGCGGATCACTAATTGGTGATTTTTTGAAGTGATAGTGAACGTATTTCGATGGAATGGTGCTGTAAGATGAGCCTGCCAATTCTTGACAGTTGCTATAATCGATTGACAAATTCTGTACGTTATACGTGCTAATTATTAAACCGATACCAATAGGAGCGAAAACTGCAGCTACCAGTACCAAAAGAGGTAGTACGGAGTTTGGAGAAAG
Source organism: Kluyveromyces siamensis (assembly GCA_030579315.1). Taxonomy (NCBI): domain Eukaryota; kingdom Fungi; phylum Ascomycota; class Saccharomycetes; order Saccharomycetales; family Saccharomycetaceae; genus Kluyveromyces; species Kluyveromyces siamensis. The sequence goes on from JAKTQE010000001.1 coordinate 30,193, forward strand.
AATTGGTTGCCATGCCTTTAACCGTTGCTGCCTGAATGCACTATTTGGAGGTCTCCTTGATTTGTAATTTGGCTCGGTATCATCTAAATTGGACGAGTTTCGGGTTCCTGAGGAAAATACCATTCTACTATAAGGCCAGCTCTTGCAAACGATGGATTACCCTAACACGGTTCTGTTTCTTTCCGTTGTTAACGTCCGAATGGTTTTCATATATTTGAACAGAAAAACATTAAGCGGTATGATTCTAAATATCAAGAGCTCATACGTATGTAATGATAAAATAAACAGACCTTCTTTTGAAAGCTAAATTTTAAAGGCTAGTAATTCATAATATATACACCTATGCTGAGGTAGAAGCATACTTATGCAAGTTCTTCACGATAGTATGAACCTCTGAAACATCTTTGATATAAGATTGGTCAACAAGATTAACAGATGATGATCTTAGTAGTTGCATGAACGTCACAACAACGCCCCACGGGTGCGGCTTGTTGATGATTATCCTTTCTAAAAGGCATCGCACGATAATTTCTTGAACGATAACATCATTGCCATTAGGCCAATTTTGATCTGAAAACAGCTGATATAACGCGAAATTAAACCAATGGCTGTGAACATTAGGATATCTTAACTGATTCACCATCGCCTGAATGATGTGAAACTTCACTTCCTCATTACCGTCACTTAGTAGGCCATGCAAGAGAGTGTAGTAGGACGATTGCAAGTTAAACACTGCAGTTTTTGACGTCTTTTCTGTTTCTATACCAACTTCTACGGCGACATGCGTGACAATAGCATGTATCAAGCCGATATCCACTTTATTTTCTTCATAGCCAATTCCATTGTCAAATTCAAACTCCGATCTTAACAAGCCAGCTGAAATCGTTCTCAGCAATGAAATGGATGGAATCCTCAAATAGTTCAACACGGGCTTTTTTAATAACTTAAAGTCTTGTGAAGGATCGTAAAAGACAGAAGGAATAGAAGAGCATGCATTTTCATCGAAGTCTGAGGCAAATGGATCTGGAATTAAAGTCTTTTTTGGAACGGCCGCTAAAATAAGATTTTTCAATTGTATACATGATGCAGGGACATTCATGGCTAGCTTGTAGTGATTTGCAATTAAAAACTCTGGCGCATCATTCGAAATACCCAAAAATATTCTCATAGCACCCTTATGAATGACTGAAATTGCATCAGGAACATCGTCCCTTTTAATGTACTTAGAAAGGAATTTTAAAAGATCGACCAATAATAATACCAGTTTATCCCAACCTTCCAGTTCTCGTAGTCTTAGCATCTTAGGCAAAAACATTCTATGGGATATTAAGGTTGTCCAAGCAAAAGAGAATCCAGGGAAAGCTATGGGCTGATAGCAGTGCAAGAAAGAAGCGAAAGTTTCATAAAACGTCGAATCAAATTCTATTAATGCCTTTCTGATTCTCGTATCAGACACTTTGACAAAATGATGATCACGCAATTTGTCCCATTCCGATAAGAGACTAGAATATAACCTGAAGTAAGGCCTTTCGTTGAACGACGTACTATTGACCTGATGATCCTTCGAAAAGACTAAAGTGAATATAGATAGTATTAAGGAAAAGTATTCCTTCCTCTCAGTTTTTCCGAATTCTTGCAACACCAACAGATAAATGACTAATCTGCTCAAAGCATCGACAGCGGTAAATACTTCTCCAGTGGGATCGCTCTGTTTAAAGGAATCTACTGAGAGTTCTAGAGCCGATTTAACAAATCCAACTAACTTCGTACTTGTATCAATGACACCCTTATCAAACAATTGTCTTATGAATGCTAAATTTATGATGTCATCACACTCAACGCGTTGTTGCAGCTTCACCCACTCAGTGAATACTAAGTAGTTTCTTTCAGCATTTGATATTTTTACATCTCTGGATACTGGAATTGCAACCGAATCTTCATATTCTTGCAAAAATGCTATTGTCTCAGGAGAATCGGCGAGCTTCAAATAGTCAAGAATACGAATAAAATCTGATCTCATCAGTAATGGCGAATCAGACATTACAGTATCCCTTATTAAATTCATAGAAAATTCAGTCGAGCCTGTCATTCCATTTTTCATGGCAGTGACCAAAACAGCATCCAATTCGGCAATATTGATTAAATTGACCTCTAATAAAGAACGAACAACTGGCACATTGAACTTCCTGGGATCAAGGGCATACACAAGCCACCAAACAACATCTTTCCTAGCGACCATAGAAAGCGAACAAAGTTTTTCTAGTAGCAAAGAAAGGACATCCCTACAAAGCTTACTTTCATTAGATCCGAATAGGCTATTCACTACCGCTTGCGATACTTTAAGTGAGAGCTGATCTTTTTGGTTACTTCTAGAGATGAATGATAAGATCTCAACAATAGTATTCTTGATGGCACTATCGGATTCTAAATTGAAGTCAGTTCCATCACTTACCTCTTTGATATCCTTTACCAAAGTATCCATCAACTGCAAAAGAACTCTATGGTTCTGCTCTAATTCCGAGTGAACGGTGTTTGGACCGACATGGTTAAGTTGAGGTGGTGTTGGAAAGACCGTTGCAGGCGCAGTAGAAGTTTGGGTAGAAGTATTTGTTTGCTGCAACTGTTGAAGGAGAACTTGTTGCTGTTGCTGTTCTTGTTGCTGTTGTTGTTGTTGTTGTTGTTGCTGTTGTTGTTGCTGTTGCTGTTGCTGTTGCTGTTGCTGTTGCTGTTGCTGTTGCTGTTGCTGTTGCTGTTGCTGTTGCTGTTGCTGTTGTTGAAGGAGCATTTGCTGCTGTTGTTGCTGTTGCGATAGTGGAGTCTGAAGTGGACTAGTAACTTCTATGGATGCACTTTCGTTACCAAAGGACTCGTATAAGCTCAATTGTTGTGGGGTGACTCCAGTTGGCTTCAACCCAAGGGGGTCGGGAAGGACTAATGAAAAATGATTGACATTTTGAGCAACAAATGGTTGATCAGCTCTTCTTTCAAGATGATAACGGCGAACAGCAACTGCTTGCACCAGTTTTTCATTCAATTCTTGAATTGCACGTTCAACCGCAGCTCTTTCAATTGGAGAGACTGCAATTGAAATATTGTCGTCAATTGCAGTGTTTAGCTCGGCGATTGGAGAACTCGTCATATTAATTAGATTGGGAGTTAGTGACTGTGTCGTATTTCGGATCGTATCCTTCAAAAGGGGAAGCGAAATTGAGTGGGCAACGTTTTGGGCCAAATACTTCACCATATTTATAGCGGATGTTTTCAACTTCTGCTCATCAACTTCCGTTGCAAAATCCTTAAGAACAATATTCACCGTTGATAGTACTGCCATGTTCGACGCTTTTTCAACAGCTGGGATCAAAATTTCTCTGACAGACTTTGATACTGCCATTTGGAACAATCTTCTCAAGTCAGGGTGCGTGACAAACACGGAGTTACCAACTAAGCTGTTATAAGATCCTTCACCAGCATCAACAAGGCTTTGTTCAGTTGTTGAGTCTACAAAGCTTCCAGAGACCACTCGGTGTTGCTGTTGTTGTTGTTGCTGCTGTTGTTGTTGCTGTTGAAGTTGCTGTTGCTGTTGCTGTTGCTGTTGTTGTTGTTGCTGTTGCTGTTGTCTCTGTTGTAACAACATGAGTTGTTGCTGATATTGCTGAAGTAATAGCATTTGTTGTTGCTGTTCCAATTGCTGTTTCTCAGGACTTAGTGCCTTTAGATTACCGCAAAGGTATTCAGAGATATCCGGAACATCTAGGAATGTTGAGGGAGCTACATCATCTAGTCTTAAGCTTAAATGTTTGAATAAGACTTCTACCTCGAAGGACAAACTTAAAGGCCAATCAGCTTTGTTGTTGAGCTCCGCTAAAACTTTCAATATGCCCATCGTCCATGGGTTTGGTGGTCTAAATACCGCCGATTCCTTAGTCAAAGTCAAGACTCTACAAACAAAAGGAACAATCACTGTTAACCGATCCTTTTTGTGTGCGTCAAGTAACAGTTCCCTGAATGCAACGTACTTATGTCTTATCGGAATATCAAGGGATAACGTAATACAACCTAGCCAAGACGATAAATTTTTAAGATGTGTCTTCTCCGTTTGTCCAAGTTCTTTTGCAGAAAGTAATACGAAAAGTTGCTTATATGTGAAGTTTAACATATAAGCGTGCAAAAGCTTTGAATTAATTGATTTTAGCATTCTCGCATAAAGCATGTGGTAATTAGGTTCTAATTTTGATCTCTGGTTAACCAAATAGTTTGAAAACCATTGGAAATATCGTTCCTCGAGTAATTGTTTTAACTCTTCGATTTTTGCTTCCAAATTATCCATTGTAGTATTATTGACCTTGAATAGTATTTGCTCAGTTATTTCTCGAGGTGGAGTTTCCTGTTGTATATTGCTCGAAACTTCATTTATATTAAAATAATTGAGTTCTACCAACGCTTTCGTTTTATGATCCATAACTGCAGCGTTAGGGCTAGATGCAGAATCTATCAAAATCTGCTGGATTTGAGGCTGAGTTTGTAGACCAGGAATTTCATCAAGCAATCTTTTACAAAAGAGCGAATACTCATTTAAGCGCATTCTGAAGGCATATAACGCCTGAACAGCAAATTTGAACATCTTGGAGTCTGGACTTTCATTTGCAAACATGTAAATTATTTGAAATGCTACATCAAGAACAAATCCACGTAGTAAGTCAAATAATATCATGGAGCCAAACAGCACGGACGTGGTCGCTAATGCTTCAAGTGGGTATTCTTTAAAGAAGGTTGTCTCAGCAATAACGGCATGGATAATGCAGCAAAAAATATCTTGATCTCTCACATCATCGCTATCTCTGAGTCTGCGTAGAATGTCGACAACATCTTTGATTGCCATCTCCTTGTTGTACATCTTCTGTAAGTATGATTGCATCTCTTTCTCGACATCAGGGGGGATCGATGCATTGTCACCGTTAGCAGTTATAGCAGCATCATGCCCAAACCCATAGTTAATTAGTCTTGGAAATGCGATCAGCAATTTGAAAATTACTTTGTTTACGGAAGTTCTATCTTCTGAAGAAAGCTCCATTAAAGTCACATGTTTTGTCAAAGCATGAAGTGAATGTAAACTTAAAACTTTGGTGGCTTTTAGATCTGGGTTTTGTTCATCTACGTTGGCTTGGGCCTCTAAAAAGTCTAAAATCCCCTGCAAATTTTTGGAATTTAGTTGAGAGTCAAAGTAGTCTGTGAGTGAAAAATCGCTCACCTGGATGGCAGCTGGTGCTAGTTTTAATAAATCTCTTGCAGGTAATTTTTTCGTTATTTCCTCAAAAATGTTGAGGTCATGAAGAATTTGGACAAGAGAAAGTACAAGAGAATCATTCTTCGCGGTGATTGCTCTAGTTATTTCCACCAGTTTTTCCCTTGGAGCTAGTTTCAGTATTTCCTTAAATGCCACTGGATTAGTTTCAAACGTCTGAACAACTAATGTGAGCAGTAATTCCTCGATTATCGTTTTGTTCTCGACCAATAGTGAGAAGTGTCTCGACTCGGCTAATAATACAGCCGCCAAATATTCTGGTACATTATTGTAGGCTTCAAAAAAAAACCCGTGAAATGCTGAGAACAAAGGATCTAACGACACTTCATCCCGTGATAGGAACAGTTCTATACTCAACTTACTGATGGAAACCAGGTATAGTAAAGAGTTTTTTGTAAATGGGATGGACTTGTTTATCTTCTTGATACCTGGAAGATTCATCAAGTCAATACATCCTGGTACTGAATTCCATTGATACATTAGAATTGATAGTCGTAGCTTGAAAAATAGGCTCCAGTCACAGGCGAAAAATTGATCTACTAAGGATCCATCAGCAAGGATAGAGAATAAGAAGTTCAATGATGGCAGAGATGCGTTGACCGTCTTATTTAAAAAGTATTTTGTTGACATCAAATTGAAAACACGGTTCCAATTGATACTCGAAGATCCTAATGATCGGATAATATCATGAACCTGCTCACCAATGCTACGTGCATCAACAACTTGGATTTGTGAAAGCCATGATTGGTTTGTTGCATGAGAAGTTTGGGAACCAGGGGAAAGGATTTCTGATAAAAATAATGCAAAAAAATCGTTCAAATTCTCCCCTGATAATGTAGGGACGAAATCAGAAAATGACGAAAGAAAAGAAGTCTGATTATCGGTGTTAAACAAATTTTGAACAATATTGGACAAACTCATTTTTGATTTTTGTAAATTCTTTAGATCTTGCAAAAAATTTTCCGGTTTTAAAACGTTCAGAATTTCTCTATCTTTGTCTTCGTCGAAAAGGGATACGATTGTGCTTTCAGAAATATTTGTTGAATCTGACAAAAGAACGAGTGTTCTCACTGAGTGTACAATAGAAGGAGACTTTTTTGGCAACTCAAGAAACAGACTGTATAGCAGTTGTTGAACAGGATCCGATAAATCTAGACGGTGATGTGTATTTATAAATTCCGAAGTTAATTGTAGAAGCGTTCTCCAGTACTGTATGTAGATAGTTGGAGAAGATCTCTTTACCAAATTGGATAGTTGTGTTTTAGTTGCTTCGTAGTTCAAAGTATTAATAGATGCAATTAAAATGTTGAGCTGTACAATCGCACTTTGAGCAGCTCTCGCTTCTTCTGTTAGAGAATTTGTTTTCTCAATGATCATGAAATTGAATTGGAGTTAGGACAATTATTTTCCAACACTTTATCCTGACGAGAATTAAAGTGAGATTATTGCCTTTAACTAATTGAAAAAGTTCTGAGATCCTTGCCCTGTATGGAAGGTTTCAACTATTGTTGATGCACGTAACTTGGTTAATACTCTGTATTTGCCTAATCCTGAAAATTTTGCCACTTGTTGGTCTATTGAAAAGCTATCAGGTAGGGTAATGAAAAAATAATAACTTTCTATGGAGCTGGGAAAGGACTAAGAGAAGGCTATATAGAACAAATAAAAAATGAAATATATATTTCGATACGTAATAGTTAGAAAGAATCATCATAAGGACGCCTAGAAAATGTGACACATGCGGTTTATTGGCCTGAATTTTACAAAAAATTTTGTAGAAACCTTTGAAATTAATATTGTCTTGGTAAAAAAAAGCTTATTGGAGATAAAAGTCAATTTCGGATTGAAAACCTCAAATCTCAAATTCACGTCCATATTGAGTTTTACAATAAAATCTACTAATTTGAGATAAATTAGGTCAATTTTAGAATACAGACTTAGTGAACTTTTGAAAAATTGAGTTTTCTATACAGTCTCGTTTTGTCCTTTGGAGAGTTTGAGTGTATTTTATTTTTTGCCCTCAAATAATACGCGTATTAAATCAACTTCTACGTGCTAAGGGTGCCATATATTCTTGAAGTAAAAGTCGAATAAACGCCAATATCGTGTAAATTATCGGCTATGTATCAGCCGACTATCAGCAGATTTTTTAGGTCTTCTCAGTCTTCGGAGAATACCCAAACTCCTGAACCACATGCACACGAAAGAATTGGAGGTAACCAAAACCTCGTCCATATATTAGATTCAGATTCAGATTTGGATGCTATCGGGGCATTGGATACAACACCTAGAGGGACAACAGATGGTATTACTACAGAAAATGATGATTCAGCACATGCTGCTCCATCAAATCATCATCAAGGGCACAAGTTTCGTTTGCAGCCTTTGCAGCGGGATCCTAATTTCTCATCGAGATTAACAACATTACTGAACAAAAGAAGTTCAGTGGAGGCTTCATTAGATGACTCAGATGAGGAAATAGCTCTCTCAAATAGCAAAAAAATCAGGTCTGATAAATTAACAGACCTGGATCAACAATACAAAGATTTAAAACTTGTACATGTTGATAAAATCTTATGCATAAGAGTCGGATACAAATACAAGTTCTTCGCTCGAGACGCAGAAGTTGTAAGTAAAATTTTACAAATCAAGTTGATACCAGGTAAGAAAAGTCTAGATGGCTCCGATCCCGTAGACAAAAATTACAGGAAATTTCAATATTGTTCGATACCATGCACTCGCTTAAATGTACATTTACAGAGACTGATTTATTGTAATTTAAAAGTAGCTGTTGTGGAGCAGACAGAAACCAGTGCTGTTAAGAAGGTTAATAGTAAAGGATCTTTATTTAGCCGTGAAATCAAAAATGTCTTCACTAAAGTGTCTTATGCCATGAACGAAAACTTCGATAATAAAGAACACGACGTCATAGGCAATTTGAACACTGTTTGGGCAATCTCAGTCTTAGAATCTAAAAAAAGTAGGAGAATAACTGTAATATCAGTGCAGCTGAGTACAGGAGAAATTATTTTTGATGAATTTACTGATGAGATTACCCTTAATACAAATCTTGAAGCAAGGTTGAAACATTTAAATCCAGCTGAAATCGTCTCAGCTACAGAGTTATCATCAGAGATGAAAAGCTCTTTCAATAAATTCGGGCAAGAAATAAAATTTTATGTCGCAAAAAAAGACAGCTGCGATGAGCTTCTGAGTGCTCTCACTGTGATTCCTCTTAATGAAGAAATGAAAAAATTAGTCTTAGTGTTGAATTCTTATTTGGCTGCTTTTGAAAATAATAAAGTTCTTCATTTTAGCTCCAATTATTGTTCATTTACCTCAAAGAACTACATGATCCTTCCAAATAATACTATGGAAAGTTTAGAATTATTCGAAAATTCAACGACACGGACCTCTAAGGGATCTCTCCTTTGGGTTTTAGATCATACGAGAACTGCATTCGGATACAAACTTTTAAGGAAATGGATAGCACAACCATTAATTAACCGTGAATCAATAGAAGATAGACTAGATGCCGTTTCCTGTATTATATCTGAGGTTCGTTGCATTTTTTTCGAGGCTACAAATGAAGCGCTCAAGAAGTCTATGGATATAGAAAGAGTAGTGAATAGGATTGCTTACGGGAATACTTCTCGCAAGGAAGTTTATTTCTTTCTCAAACAGGTCTCAGAGTTCTCATCATTATTTAGCAATCACCAAAAATTCATCAAGGAACAAATTGTGGCAAAGAACGGCTTGATCAATAAGAAGTCTAGATTATTGGGTAGAGTTTTTACTAGATTAAATGATTTCTTAAGCACCACAGAACTCCATAAACTTCTTCCTATGATAAATGTCGATGCAGCACTTGACAGAAATCGGGTTAAAAATGTGACTGAATTTTTCAACCTTACTGTTTATGATTCAGCAGATTCTCTGATAGCGAAAAGGAGAGATATTGAAAATGTGCGAAATGAACTCGAGGAGGAGCTCATTAATATTAGGAGGGTTTTGAAGCGCCCAACAATTAATTTCAAAGATTCTTGTGACTACCTTATTGAAATTCGCAATACACAACTGAAAGCAGTCCCTATGGAATGGAATAAAGTAAGCTCCACAAAAACCGTAAGTCGCTTCCGAACACCTGATACAGAGAAGTTGGTACAAAAGCTTCGTTATCATGAAGATCTCTTAGAAATATTATCCGAAGAGGAATTCCAGGGCTTTTTATTAAGAATCGTAGAATATTATCCTACACTTAAGCAATTTATCAATGACTTTGCTACTTATGACTGCATTCTGTCTCTCGCTGCGACTTCCTCTAACATCAATTTCACTAGACCCCGATTTTCGGATTTGTCGCAAAAGATTAGGATTAAAAATGGTAGAAACCCCATCATAGAATTGTTGGACGTGAACTATGTTCCAAATGATGTAATTATTGGTCCTGATCGAGAAAAAATTATAATAATAACCGGCCCAAATATGGGCGGAAAGTCGTCTTATATCCGTCAGGTTGCACTCCTAACAATTATGGCCCAAATTGGATGCTATATACCTGCGGATGACGCGGAACTGTCGATTTTCGATCAAGTTTTTACCCGAATAGGGGCTTATGATGATATTTTGAGATCTCAGTCAACATTTCAGGTTGAAATGTCTGAAGTCTTGGACATAATAAATTCTGCTACCCCTCAATCTTTGATTCTTTTGGATGAAGTCGGAAGAGGTACAGGTACCCATGATGGAATTAGCATTTCTACCTCTCTCCTTCAATATTTCACGGAACTGAATGAAAAATGTCCGGTATTATTATTCATAACACACTTTTTGTCACTTTGCAGCAATCAGTCGCCGTTAGTTGGTAACTATCATATGTCATTTATGGAGAGCAAGAATCAAGGTGAAAAATGGGCCAGTGTTATATTCCTTTACAAATTAACTAGAGGACAAATCTACAATTCGTACGGATTGAACGTCGCTAAACTTTCAAGTATCCCAACAAACATCATTAACCGAGCTTTTGATATTTCAAAAGAGCTGCGAGACTCAGACAGATTTGAAGACACTATGGCTTTAATAAGTCATACACGGGCGGTTTTAAGAACAGATAGAAGTAGGATTGATCTGAAGGACCTTATAAACTTTGTAGAAAAAAGTACAGAGAGTGTTTAAAATAAAGAAATCTATCTATCTCTTGAAGAAGCTTCTGTGACTATTACTTCTTGAGCGATTTTGATTTGGTGTATAGGAAATTTTGCCGTACGAGGTACTGTCACCATAAACCATAGAATTGTTATCTTGTTTCATCAAACTCATAGAATTGAAACCATGGAAAGGATCATTGTCTGACACCTGGTCATCATTCTCAACCTTCTCCTCAAACATTAGCTTTTCCTGCTCTTCAACAAACCCTGTATTATCTTTTGAACCTTTCGGGTTGTGCGATAATTTGGTGAAATCACAGCCATTCTTGGCCAATACCGGAATAAGGGGTGGTTCTTGGTTTCTCAATAAAGACCATTGAACATTTTTGAAAAATGGATGTTTCTTAATATCTGATGCACCTAGTTTTGATCCTAATCTTTTGCTTTCATTTTTTACCAGCAACCTTCTTATCAAATCCTTGCAAGCCCTTGATATTTCATTATTGTTTGGAAATACGACATCGTTTTTTAAAACATTCGAGAAAGTCTGGTTTGTATTGTCACCTTTAAATGGAGTGAAACCAAATAGCATTTCATAAATTAAAATCCCCAAAGTCCACCAATCAACTGCTGCTGTGTGTCCATTTCCTCGTATTACTTCGGGTGCAATGTATTCTTCGGTTCCAACGAACGAATTTGTTCTGAACCCGTCAGAGCAAATCTTGGTATCCACTACAGAGTGTGCAGCATTACCGATCACAACAGGATTCTTGGTACCCTTAGCCTGGACAGAGAGGTCGAAATCAGATAACATTATATGTCCTGACTGATGTAATAAAATATTTTCAGGTTTCAAATCTCTGTATATAAATCCCATCAAATGTAAATATTCCAATGCTGCAGTTACTTCACTGGAATAAAAACGCGCATCATCCTCTGTTATGCACTTTGTTTTTCTAGTTTGTAAGGCTCGGAAAAATTCACCACCCATACAATATTCCATACAAAGATAAAGATAATCTTCCGTCTGGAAGGAATGATATAATGTGACAATGAACGGATGATTGCTGGTTGCGAGTATTTCCTGTTCCGCTAGAATTCTTTTAATTTTCTTCCTCTTTATCATTTCTGGTTTGCTGAAGATTTTAAGCGCATATAGTCTGTTCGACTTTTTCTCCTTTACCAAGTAGACCTTTCCAACGTCACCTTGCCCTAAAAGTCTGATCTTTTCAAAAGATTGTGGCCCAACTAAAATTTCCTGAAATTTGTTGCTGAAAGATTTATTCCGTAAGCGGTGAGATCTCTTGGGTGGTTGTAACAATCCATCAACCCCAACTGTTTCTCTTCTTGGGCTGGAAATATCTTCTTCCAACATATTTTCACATTGATCATTAAGCTTACTTTCAGGGGGATGTGATGCTGTTCTTCTAAGATTTGGCCTTGGAGAAGGGCCACTGTCGTTTAATGGGTATTGCACAACATCCAACTCACCAGTAGAGGGAAAAGGAGCCATGGACTGAGGAATCATAAACGGAGATTCAGATCCTGCTTGCAATGAGGATGTTACTGCCATATGTTTTTTTTCTGCAGGATCTGTGTGCCCATCAAAATTTTGAACTTCTTCGTTTTCATCTATAAAATTGAGAGAGACAGCACTTATGTTTACCCCCAAATTCCCAACACCTCCAACCGTTAAAGTTGGTGTTGACAACTTTCCTAAGTGCTGCTCTGTAGTACTAGATTTGTGGTTGAAACTTACGGATGAGGACATGGACTTGGAAGGTGAAGTCAATGGTGTATGTTGATATTGCGAGCCATTACTGTATAAATTTCTTTTTGGGTCTACATCTGAATGGAGCATTGACACTTCTAAATCATCGCCATCTTCCAACTCTCCATTTGTTTCGAATTTTGGGGCATAAGTATCTGTAAATTCTGCAAGAGAATTTGCAACTGCATTGCCTTTCCCCTTATTTATGCCAAACACTCTTCTTAACTTCATAGAAAATTTTGACTCTTTTCCAGGCTCATTTAGTTTCTCAGAAACTGCTGATTCTTGAGCAATAAACTCACGGTCAGGTGTATATTGTGCACATGATTCATCTATTTCAAAATCATGCAAAGGACTATCAGGATTTGTCTCTGATTTTTCAAAAGGTGCAGGTGTGTCTTCACTAACTTCTGGCGTTTGATTTTGAGATCTCCAAAAGGATTTACTCATCAGCTTAGAAAAGGAGTTCAAGTTCTTTGACCCTTCTCTGTGAACGGTATTGAGCGGCACTACCTCTGTTTGGTTTAGTACTATACTTTCCATGTCTTCAAACAAAAATAAACTTTGATCAAACAGAGAAAAATTGCAAATGTCTGCAAGACAATTATGTGTTTATCAATATGCTGGATTGTCAGTAACAAAATATGAAGGAGTTAAGGGGGGCCGTTCTTAAAAATACTGAACCAGTCAATTTTTTTTTTGACAAGTTGGTTTAATTAACTTAATATTCAAGCGATTATCACTTGCACGAGCCAAGCCTTGTTTTTTCCAAAACTTCCCAAAAGTTAGTAAAATAACGATTGAATCGAATATAAACACTCAATCAATAGTTTCTCAGCCTTCGCTAAAAACATATCGTGTGATTACAAGTAACTTCCCTTATTAAGAAGCATTAGTTAATTTACCATTTCTTTAAAACCAGATTTCTTTTCCGAAGACTGATTGTTTAAGAACTTTATGTCGTTCAGTACGAGGGATATACACGTGATTGTAAATTAAATCTCATACTCTACAAACGAAACGGAGGTATATATATATATATATATATGAATAACACCGGTTATGCGAGATGTGGCGGCAAAAGAAGATTGGGTATGCTGTTTTTGATATAATAAACATGCCCACAGTTTCTGCACCGCATTTCGCCCTCCACAATATTTGTTTGGATCAATAAGGTGTGGAGATCTCTAAGAATAACCATATCTTCATCAGTGAGGTCTTCTTGAAATTCAGGCTTCTTCAACGGTAACTGGGTATTTCCAAGATCTGCTGCTACCGTCACGATGGCTGGCCAGTCCAATCTTTCCATTAACCTAAGAAGAAAGTCAGGTTTGAATTGAATATTCTCATCTTGTTCCAATTGACAAGTTTCAGCAACGAACTTCAAGGGAAAATTATCGTTGCTATTATCACAAGATTTGACGGAGCATTTAAGAAAGTTGGTTGTCATGAACTTCATTGTGTAAGCCCTACTGTAAATTTCCGCGTTTGTACTTGCCGGTATGCTCATCTCTTCAACTGTCGATACACTAACTAAATTTTAAATCTTTTTTTTTATATTTTCCACATTATACCAATTTTATCAATAAAAGAAAAGAGACGTCAGATTTTCTAAAAGATGATATTATCAATCTACAAGACATCCCAAAATGTGACCTTTCTATACCATAACCTGTTTGATACCTAGCTTTTTATACAGTTAATCATAATACTTCTGAAAATTCAAGTTCAGGAGTGAAATATTTACAAGGGTCATAATGAACAACGTGAAAAACCGTCTAAATAGAGTGCAGCCTGGTACGAATGCTAACCTTCTGAAGAATAGAATGTGTTATTTAACTATTGATCAAATTGCCCAATACTTGAAAGGAGTTTCAAGGCTACAGGATCCTGTGCCATCACTGAAAATGTCTTTTTTTTTATATCTGGTGTCATCAGTTTGTTCATCAGCTCAGTTTTACTCTTCGAAGGTAGTAAAATTCTAACCTTTTCTTGGGACGTCATTATACTATTTTTCCGAAGAAGTGAAACTATTTGAACAACATAGTCATTTTTCAATTCTAGGTCAGATGTTAGCAGACCCTTGAGTATTTCTAGAGAAGTTGATAAAGATATCGACGAAAACCCGTTAATATAGTAAGTGTTGAACATGGCACGAGATCTATAGCTATGTGGCCTGAAAACAAGTTTCAGGTACTTCTCGAACACTCTTTTGTTCCACTTAGAACTATCTTGAATCATATCCATGTAAATTTCTTCGTTCGAGAAATTGTTCATTTTTTTGAGTTTACTGCAATTATCATAGTACCATTGTTGTAAAAGCTGCTTCTGTTCCGCACTGCCAACTGAATGATAAAAAGTATAGAAGTTTCTGTGTGTTTCCATAGGATTTTCCTCTAATAACTTAAATGTATCTTGTAGTTCTTCAGGAAAACTTGACGGTTTGGGAAGATGAAATTGCTGGCTCTTGTTTAAACCAGACATCAGTTCACTAAATTCTTGTTTCCATATACCGTAAAAATCATGGCATTCAACCCTCATGTCATCGAGTTTCATTTTCGGAAGCTTTTCTATGAGGTCTCTAAGAATCTCATTGTTAACAGCTGATATATCTTGCAGCGAAGTCTTATAAACATGGAATGAATAAAACAAATAAAACAAGGTCATTTTTGCAAAATATGAAGTACTAGTTGAGATTTCTTCCTGATCTTTTGATGCCACTGTCCCTCCCGAGATAGCAGATGGTTTGAAACCTGAAATTATCCCGATCGAACTTGAATAGTTTCCACTTTTTTCAAGTGCAATGGCTCTCGGTAAGTTGTGTTTCGTATTATTTACTCCCTCTAGACGTTCCTCCACTGGAAATCCATTTTCCAAGGAATTGATCAAAGTTGATTGTCGATAAAAAGTCGATATTGTTGAATAAAGCATCATACCACCGAGGGTGACTATATTCGTTGTAATGAAAATCGCATTACCTGGCGCATTGAGATACCTCCATAGAGTAGCACCAACATTTATTCTTCTTTGCTTAAGATTAGGCCCACATATCAGATTGCTACCCCTGAGGTTGAAATAATAAGACCGCGTGGAGTGAAACGTGCGAAAAGAGGTTCTGAAACCACAGCGAAACTTCATTGATTGACTCAACTACCTGTCCTCTTAGAGGCCTTTATCCAGTTTACTCGTTTCTCTGGACATTTTTATTTGTATATCATGATTTTTGATTTTTATAAAATTCACACACTATTTTGTTCGACTTTGATTTTTTTATTTTCTGGTTCATACTTGGGTAGAAATGCAATAAAGAGATGATCAGACAATACGATGCAAAAAAGCGGTACTTATCCTCTCACACAATCGAAAAGCAGCGTGACCTGGAATTTATTATACTTGAATGCTATACTTAATAGCTAGTGCTACACAATCTGAAAATATCAGAAGGTTGTACCCCAAAGATACGGAAGAAAATCCTGCTGAATACACATTTAGAGTTATTTGTTCTAGCTGCAGGGAAGAGCATGATGCACCAGTAAGGATTAACAGGTTTGAAAAAAGTGAAATGACTGGGAGTAGAGGGGAAGCTTCTCTGGTTATGAGGTGCAAATTTTGCGGCAACAATTCTTCGATTAATTTAGAAAGGACTTCCGAAGACGTTTACAACTTAAATTATGATGGAAACTCAGAAATAATTGAAAAAATAAAAGCAGACAGAAAAAAAAGTGGATTAAAGCAGATTCCCATTGACCAAACTATCTTATTAGCTCTTGATTGCAGAGGTTGCGAAGTTAGCAAATTTGAAACTGCTGATACCGTATTTGTGGCAGAGTTAAGTTCAGGAAAGAAAATGGAGTTTCAGTTTGATGAAGGTGAAAACGAATGGTACGACTATGATGAAGATTCCGGGGAAGAAGTCAGTATTTTAGACATGCGTTTTGAAATTGTGAATGGCAAGTAAACGCATTTTATCTCCTAACGTAGTAAAGACTGTTTTAAAGTTTTTGATAGTTCCCTGAAAATCCAGAAATGCAATTTTGTATTGGAGCGGAAGAAGAACCAGGGAAACCTTCTACATAATTTATTTGAATAAAGAAACATAGTTACTTGGGAATAAACCTTTTTCACCAGAATTCTCTAGCTCACCAAGCCACCAATCATCATCAACAAATTGAATGTTAACAATCTTATCACCCTCATTAAAAGTTAATTCGTTGTCTTCAGCAGCCTCATAATCATATTCCGCTAATGCAACTGGAGAGGATGGTTTAAGAGCTTGTGGTTTACGTGAAGGAGGGGGTGGAACCGGTGCTGTATTTCTTTTTGGTAATGATGGCAGTTCTTCACTTTCAGCCTCCGATGATTGCGGGGAAGAAACGCTATATTGATTTGCTGGAACAACATATTCATCATCATAATCATCATCATTTGGAGGGGTAGAGACATTTCTTCTAACAGGTAGGACAGGAGCCTCATCTTCAGGTTCAGAAGGTGAAGGAGAAATGCTTTTTCTGATCGGTAAGGATGGCAAATGTTCAGATTCTTTTGAGTCGTCACCACTCCAACCATCATCATCATCCAGTTTTTCTTGGTTTTTGGTAGGCAAAGGACGTCCCATTTGCTTTCTCTTTTCAATCCAGCTATCACTTGGATCATACCTTATGGTTTCCGGTCTTACTTCCTTGGCTGTGTTGTGGCTTGGTTTAATCATCGCGGGCTCCTCAATTTTCATATCCTTGAAGGATTTTTCAACTTTTTCTTCAGGCTTGCTTACTTCAACCGCGTCCTCAGGTCTTTCAGGGCTTTCAGCTTCTTGTTCCCGCTGCTTTCTCTCTGCCCATATCTGAGCAGGAGTTTTTTTAATCCGAATGTCCTGATTGATTTCATCGTTATTCTTGACAGCATCTACGACACTCAAAGGGGATTTCGTTTCGCCCAGCACCTTGTTGTATTCAGCGTCTCGCTTAAGTCTAGAATCTTCCTTCAATTTAGTAATTTCTGCCTGCGGATCTATCTTCTTCTCGTAAGTCGAACTTGTAACAACTAGGCGGGGGTCTTCTTTGCTTTTCTCTGAGGCGATTACTTTTTGCAGATCAACTTTACCGATAGGTTTCCAAGCTGACTCATTTGCTTTCAAAGGGTTTTTGTGGAAATCCCGTTCTTGCAATTCTGGCTCGTCCCAACCATCTTCGAAGCTATCCTTCTTAACAGCTGTCACTGCAGGCTTAATAACAGGCACAGAAGTAGCAGCAGGTAGTTCTGTGGGGGAACTTTTTGGTTGCCCTACTGATGGACTATACTTCACAATAGGCTTTGAAATGGTTGCCTTAGGACCGAATCTTTCGGAGACAGGCTTAGGTTTTTCAGTTTGTTGAATCGAATACCTTGCACCTGCCGAGTTACTTACTTTCATCAATAACTCAGCTTCATCTAGGTCATCATCATCTCTGGCTGTGACCTGAACATGGTATGTTTTTAACACTTGATTGGCAATCAATCCAAAATTTTGTGCAAAAGATGATCTAGTCTTTAAAGGTGCAGAATCTGGGCACCAACCGATCAAGATTAGTTTTTGAACATCAGATCCTGGAGGTGAAACACGTGCCAAACCATACTGGACCTTGCAATCATCAAAACTCTGTAAAAATTCAGAAAATTCTTGACCTGTAAGTTCTGGTTCATATTGTTTCTTACTGTTAGGTGAAAGAATCAACCAGGTAGTATCCGAATCACCCTTAACAACCTTAAGATATTGGTCTTCGATTTCACGCGAGAAGGTGGTAGCATCAATGGGTTCGAAAGCCATGCTTATATTGTTTTAATTGTGCCCTGATTTGTTGGCAATTGTCGCTCTTTATGAGTTGCTTGCTTTTGAATTCGAACAAATGGCTTTGGCGTGGGGTCAAATGTTCGACTCAACTAGGTACCTCTACCTTAAGAATAATCGCACAACTAAACAGTATAAAAAAAAAAATAGGAAGAAAATAGGAGAACATTAATAGTTACCCTCTCATTTCATGTCATAAAAAATTATGAGAATTCTAGATGGAAATAATAACAGAAAGAAAATAACAAAATTCAATCACGTGCTAATATGGATAAATATAAGCGTGGAAGTTACAGAGTCTTGAATGTTAATAAGTCGAAAATTTAGCAAGGAATTTCAAGTTGTTCAGTGTTACTATTTATTCTAACGAAAAATTACTGCAAGCTCTTCACAACCAGCCAATTTACACGACTACAATACTTTAGTTCACTCATTCTTCCGTAGAGGCAATGATATTTCTTTTCTTTTTTTTTTTTTTTATAGCTGAATGCATTTTTTTCTGCTTCCTTTGATCATCATTTTTATTTGTTAGAAGAACCGCCTGACAAGATGCGATGCGATGCGATGAGCTTTAAAGAGCTCTCTACGTAAAGAGGAGCCCATATAGTCCAACTGGCCAAAGAGGATAAGACACAACAAATAACCGTAAAATGGTAACTTTCAACTGTGAAGTTTGTAACGATACTGTTCCTAAAAAAAACACCGAGAAACACTATTACCGCTGTCCTGATGCGTATTACACCTGCATTGATTGCAACAAAACGTTTGATGATGGTATTTCGTACAAACAGCACACTCAGTGCATAACAGAGGATGAAAAATACCAAAAAACACTATTCAAAGGAAAGAAGAAGAATGCGAACCAAAAACCCACAGTATCAAAAGAAGAGCATGCTCCAGAACCCAAGCAAGAGAGTGATAAGAAAGAGAAAGATGGAAAGAAAAATGAGAGGAAAGGTAGAAAAAAAGACAATGCAGAACCAACGAAAACTTTAGCTAAAGGTCAATCTCTTTATAAAGTGTTGAAGGAAATAAAGGACAAGGATAAGAAAAAAGATCTTTTGAAAAAACTTATCGTTATCTCTGATAATAGAATCGAGTTGAAAGATCTTTAGGGTTTGTTTCTTTATAACTCCGACTCCCCAACACAACTATTACTATGTCTAGAATCACACGTTATATAGCTTTAGCTAGGCCCTTAGACAGCTTATTGTAAAACTGATTTAGAGATTTTAACGGGAAGCTTAAGGTTTCAAACATATACTCAGGAAGTTGTCCTTGCAATTGCTTCAGTTCCTGCACGGATCGCTGTTTTAATAGTGGCACGTATACTATTTCAGTGTCATTATCTTTCCCTTTAACAAATCCAAGCTTATAATCCATTACACCATTTTTGCCCCCTTGACTTGTATCAAACCACAACCCCAACTCATCTTCGTAAGCTTTGTGAACGCGAACTCCACATAAATGTTCGAACAGATCCTTCACTATGTCAAGTTGCTCATCAATGGTCTCATATTTTCCTTCAAAGCTCTGCAGTTTTTCTTTTTCTGCCTCGAGCTGCTCCCTTAATGCATCTATCTCTTGCTGTTTCAATTCAATTTGCCTTATTAGCTTGGTGTTCTCATTCAAAACACCTTGGACTGCTAAATCTGCTTTTTCCAAACGATCTCGTACCGCTTCCTTGTATTCATTCAAACTCTCCATTTCTGACTATTAAAATAGCTATTCAATCGCACTAACTTAAAAAGCTCCGCCTTCTGTCCAATCTTGACGATTCACCAGCTGTGCACCTATGTCTGCAGAAACCGTTTTGTTGCATTGACCTTTTTTGCATTAGATAGGCTAACTGATGTTTCGCTTAGTATGGGTCACGTGAAAACAAAACATTACTTCTCTTATTTCTCCCATATTTAAAATACTTTGGAAGAAATAAAAATCACATGACTACCACTTCTTCCCATAGTTACCTAAAATCACGTCGGTTGCCCCAAAATTTAGATTTTTGTTTGAATTTTGTTTTTTTTTACCTTTTTTTTTTCTCGTTTTCTGGAATCGTTTTTGTCGAGTAGAAAAAAACAAATTGGTAACTGAACAACAGACCAGTTACTCTACGCACTTTAAAGAAAGAGAACGCAAGAAAAAGAACTCGATAATTCTGATTTTGTTTCCAACAGACAATTAAGAATAATTGGATATCAACATATCTCAGATAACAGACATAATCAAACTTCGCCAGCTTAGAGCTATCTGTAAAAGGTGAGTTATTGTGCTTGCAGATATTTTGAAAGTTTGGACGGCAGGAGGAAGAGACTCTGATATACTATTAATCATAAATTTAGTGGGAAATAGCCAATAAGGACTGTATCTAGTGTTTTAGAATGACATCTGTGGCAGCATCTCAAAATAAGATTAATGAATTGCTGGAGGCAATTCGACAGGAATTTGCTAATGTTTCCCAGGAGGCGAATACATATCGTTTGCAAAACCAGAAGGATTATGATTTCAAAATCAAGCAACACCTGGCAGAAATGCAGCAAGTGAGAAATACAGTATACGAGTTGGAATTGACGCATAGAAAGATGAAAGATGCTTATGAAGAGGAAATTAATCGGTTAAAATTGGAATTGGAGCAGAAAGATCGTCAACTAGCATCACTCGCACATGGAACTGGAATGGGAGGAGTACAAGGTACAGGGATACCTCAACTTGGTAGGCTTAGTGGTGGCCAGGGATCACAAGCTCCGCCTAGTGCAGTTCCCGCTCCTACTATTCCACAACCAGTTGTGTCCCAAGCAGGCGGGAATACAATGGCCCCTATTGGTCCGCAACATGCAGCTGTGCCTGGAGGTACATCTGCCGGCTCAGGTGTGTTGAATGTTCAGCCAAGCGCCCAAGCTCATCCAGTTAGCCAGGTTTCCCATGGTGGCGATCAAACTGTTTTAGTACCCACGGGTCAAGCACAAGGGCAACTAAGTTCGGCTTCTGGTCAAGCTTCTCTTGTTTCAGAATCACAAGCTGCCCAACAACAACCAATGCAGCCATCACAAGCTCCTCAATCGCAGCAGCAGCCACAAAAACCTGCAGCATTAGTTGCAAATGTTTCTACTGCTGCGGTTCCAATAGCGGCCTCAACAAGTTCAGACCAAACTTCTCAAGATCATTATGTTGTTCCAGCTAACCAAAAGGCGGTTCATGCGAAACCAATTCCTCCATTCTTGCTGGATCTTGACTCTCAACTGGTACCATCGCATTTGAAGAAGCAAACTAGCGAATATTACGTTCTTTACAATCCTGCTCTACCAATTGAGTTGGATGTTGACTTACATATCTCTCTCGATCACTCATCTGTTGTCTGTTGTGTAAGATTTAGCTCAGATGGTGAGTATTTGGCTACAGGATGTAATAAGACTACCCAAGTGTACAAGGTCTCCACCGGTGAGCTGGTAGCAAGATTATCCGATGATTCTGTGACTTCTGCGCAAATCCAACCTGCTTCTGGAGAGCAATCCTCGAATGGTCCTACTACTACCGGTGAAAATGGAGCCAATGGATCAACACAGAGTGCACAAAGCTCTACGTCTGCGGCCTCTTCTGATTTATATATTCGCTCGGTTTGTTTCTCACCAGATGGTAAATTTTTGGCTACTGGTGCAGAAGACAAATTGATTAGAATTTGGGATTTGGAAACTAAAAAAATTGTTATGACGTTGAAAGGTCACGAACAAGACATATATTCTTTGGATTATTTCCCATCGGGTAATAAGTTAGTTTCAGGGTCCGGGGATCGGACAGTAAGAATATGGGATTTAACGACTGGTTCCTGTTCACTTACCTTATCAATTGAAGATGGTGTAACTACTGTAGCTGTCTCCCCTGGAGAAGGTAAGTTTATTGCTGCTGGCTCCCTCGATCGTACTGTCCGCGTTTGGGATTCAGACACAGGATTCTTGGTTGAAAGATTAGACTCTGAAAATGAACTAGGTACAGGTCACAGAGATTCAGTATATTCTGTAGTTTTTACAAGAGACGGAAAGGGGGTCGTTTCTGGTTCTCTCGACAGATCTGTAAAGCTCTGGAATCTGAATGACTTCAGTGGTCAAAAACGCCATGCCGAATGCGAAGTAACCTATACTGGCCACAAAGATTTCGTTTTATCTGTCGCTACAACACAAAATGATGAATACATACTATCTGGTTCTAAGGATCGTGGTGTGCTATTCTGGGATACCAAATCAGGCAATCCATTGCTCATGTTACAAGGTCATAGAAATTCTGTAATCTCTGTTACCGTTGCTAATGGTCATCCTTTGGGTCCAGATTATGGTGTGTTTGCTACGGGTAGCGGTGACTGCAAGGCCAGGATTTGGAAGTATTCTAAGAAGGCCCAACAACAGAACTCCACCCAGATTAAGGAGTTAAAAGAATAATTGCCAATTTGTACTATTTCCCAAAAAATTTCACGCAAATTGTGACTAGCAGTTATAATTACATTGCAAACAAAAAAGATGGAGAAATTAAAACAAAAATACGCCAAAAAATATTTCCTTGAAATACACTATTTTTAAGTTCCGGAAAGTTTCCAATTCTCCCGGCCCTTTGCCTCTGTAATATTAGTCGTCCTCTTCTTAGATTTATTTGTATCCCAACTTGTCCTGGATGTATACTTTCAAGTAAAATTGATAAAGTAAAGGTAATGATTTCAAATTCATTTCTTTTTTTAAAAGAGCTATTCTAATATTGGGTACTCAAATATCTAGTTCTATAGACTTATATACATTTAGGAAACTTGTTCATTGGTGCAAAATATTAAATATGCAACGTTGGAGAAGCAAAAACGATCAGGATCTATAATTTAAATTCCAAGTTTTCTCTTGTAAAAAGAAAGTATTCAAACTTTTGGGGATCCTGAACGTTCGTCGATTAGACATTCGTCAGTATCCATAGGACCCGGGCCGACTTTGGTCAAAATCACTCTGGATATGCACTTATGCAACTGATCATCCAAATAAAAGTTGACATTTGATTTTATCTCATTAAAATTCTTTGTGAAATCTGCCAGCTGTTCTTTAGAAAATTTCGTTTCCCAACCGACATTAGATTGCAACAAATGGTATAAGATTGAAAATAACTTGTTTTCATTCTCCTCTAAATAATACAACACTGCGTTTGGACCAGCATCAAAAGTATAAGCAACAATGGTTTCATTGTAAAAGGCATTAATAGCATGGCAAAGCTTGATTATTTTTTTTGATGTATCATTCATATAAAAGATTGGAGGAAAGGAATCCAAACAGGTTGCGTGGAATGAGTTGGAATCCTTCATGGTTAAATCAGCAAAAAGGGCAAAATCTTTGCTTCTGATTGCATCTTTCATTTCTTCAAATCTAGCAGGAACAACTGTGTTGACTCTTTCCCTAAAAAGGTCAGAGGTTTTCACGGTAAGTTGCATGCCGCTAGTAGATGGGGTATCCTTCTTGTCAGCGCTTACCACAAGGATAGCAGCCTTCATATTTGGCCAATGTTCCAGTGGAGCAACTTCGACAGCTTTGCTATCAGAACCGTCCAAAGCATCGCCCATTTCCCACGCTACATAGCCACCAAATAAAGATCTACACGCTGAACCTGAACCTTTCCTTGCAATCTTTGAAAGTTCTGAGAAAGATTGAGGCAATTCATATAGTTTCGCGATAGAAGACACCAGAGCCGCAAAACCCGCAGCAGAAGATGCCAGGCCTGCAGCAGTAGGGAAATTATTTTCACTAACGAGGTGTAATTTCCACTGAGACATTGGTGGCAATGAGGCATCTGATTCTTCCAATTGACGTCTTAATCTGCGCAAGTCTCCCAGACAGTGCTGCGTTCTTTCACTTGAAAGAGATTCTTGCTTACCATTAAGCCACAAACAATCTTCTTTGAAATCAGGAGACGTTGCTGCACTGGTCAACGCACGAAGATCATCTTGCGCCAAAGTTACTGATATTGAGGAATTGGTAGGTAAATTAAGAGTTTTGTCACGTTTACCCCAGTACTTCAGGGTAGCAATGTTCACAGGTGCTGTTTTAGAGGCAATGAAGATAGTCATTATAGCAAAACAGGTCGATTATTTGGGTGTGGTAGTTATATCTCAACCATCTTTACATTTGTTCATAGAAGGAAGTCTCGTTTAAATGATTATTCTACAACGCGAGAAAACAAAGGTCACGTGAAACACATAACTTGCTTCATCTTGACTATTTGACGAATTAGGAAATTTCCTATTCTAGTCTCAATACGGTTGGTTCGATACGCATCGGGTTCATGTACTAATAACGAATAAAAATCAAGCAACCTAGCCCGTGTATTAGTAGATTAGAAGTGAAATTCCCTCACTAATTGAGTGCGTAACTTGAATGTCTTAGATCAGTTACAATGTTGAGATTAGGGTTTCTTCCATCATATTCTTTAAAAACTCTGACAAACAGGAACTCTTTGAGATTGTTGTCACATCGTTATGAAGTCCGATTGCAACGTTACCAAAGTAGTATTTCAACCAGAAGCTCTGGCAACCCTTTCACCGAAGAGGAACTAAAAAAAGCTAGCGATTTAAGGTTAAAAGGGTTAGGAACTTTTGTTTCTAAGTTGCCCGAAAAATGGATTCCATATGCGGAATTAATGAGATTAGAAAAACCTGTTGGAACCTGGCTGTTATACATTCCTTGTAGTTGGGCTATAACTATGGCGGCACTTGAAACCGCAGCACCACTTGGCAGCACATTGTGGATGCTAGGTTTGTTTGGAGTCGGGGCAATTGTTATGAGGGGGGCAGGTTGCACCATAAACGATATCTGTGATAGAAATTTGGATAACAAGGTTATAAGGTCAGTCGAAAGACCGATAGCCAGCGGAAGAGTTAGTGTTAATAAGGCTGTGGGATTTCTAGGAGCCCAAACGCTAGTTGGCGTCGGAATTTTGACTCAATTACCTGCTAATTGTTGGTATTTGGGGTTGGCTTCTCTACCTATTGTGTTCACATATCCACTTTTTAAAAGGTTCACGTATTATCCACAATTTGTGTTATCTGCTTGTTTTAACTGGGGGACCTTATTAGGGTTCCCTGCCATGGGTATAATGGATTGGCCGACAATGATCCCCCTCTACATAAGCACTCATTTATGGTGCATGATTTATGATACAATCTACGCCCATCAAGATAAGAAATTTGATATCAAGGCGGGTATTAAATCGACCGCGTTAGCTTGGGGAAACAGGACTAAAACAATCTGTAATACTCTAGGTGTGATTCAAATTGGTACCCTCGGACTGGCCGGTTTTAATAGTGGCCTGCTAATGGGACCTGGTTTCCTCTGTGGCCTCGGCATTTTTACCTATAGATTGTTTGACATGATCAGACGTGTTGATTTGGATAACCCACAGGATTGTTGGAAATGGTTCCAAAATAATATCAAGACAGGTTTGATCTTCTCTGGTGCGTTGTTCTTTGATTATGCTTTGCAACTCCTTGGATTCATGTAAGCATGTTCTGGAAAACATACTACGATTTTATTTTGAATTAGAATAAATAATCGTTTTAGGGTTCACCTCTGTTTAAGTATTATTATTTACAAGTAGATTAGTAGAACTGATTTGTTATGTTTGATAACCTAATGCGTCTGCTTATTTTCTGTTTTCATCACAATGTCTTTTGCACTGTTGGAAGTCATTCTGGGTCTGATAACTTGATCATGAATCATCTTTTCGAGTAATTCTTCATTATTTTTTGATTCCGTCGATGATTGAATTTGTTTCATCTGCAAGTCTTTAATTGATTCACCACCAAATAATGCATCAATGAATCTGCCATCTGATCCCCAAAATTTGCCTGATCTGTTCACAACATAAAATTTGTTATAAATCGGCGAGTTTTCATTCATTAGCAAAAAAGAGAAGGAGGCTTTATCATCGACGCCTTGACTTCCCAAACCCGTGAAAACCCTTTTTTTTGCGCTTCTTTTTATTGACCTCAAGGGCGCAGTCACAACCTTCTCTTTATTAAACAATGTCCTCGTCGTTAATGCACATTTGGGAGCAATACCAGGAATATAATGAATTTTAGTTACCACTCTGGTAGGGATGTACAACGCGGCCAGAGATAATGAAAGTGGAATTGCCGACAAGATGATCGATCCAGCTGTTCTACCAAAATATCGGAGCTCAGCATTTTCGTACCATTTCAATTCCTCACTTTCTGAATATGAAATAGATTCCTCTTCATGCAGCTTACTCGTTGCAGATAGAGACCAGTCAGCAAAGCTGATCCCGTATACTAAAAATGTCAAAGATAGAGAATAAGAACCCCATGTAATCAATTTCCCTCGTTTATAGGCGTATATTTGTTCAGGAGCGGTTTTGGAAACCAAAGCAGTAAGTTTGGTTGCAAATGGGATGGCCATTACGAACAGCGATTCTTAACCAACAATGTCTTAACTGTTTTCTGCTCGCAAATTTCATGGTGCAAGATTCTTTTAACCGTTAAAAAACTTTACATTAAATGGCATAAATTATTATAGCTGAAAAAATTCGGGTACGTAGGAAGTAAGGGAATAATACTATATGCGTAAAATTGAAAAATGTCCTATAGCATCCACAAATTATAGATATATAAATCAAAGAGGATATGAGTTGGATACTCTCCCGAGTACTTATTTGTGTTGCTCAATGGCATCTCTAATGGCTCCTGGATTCGCTCCAACTATAGTTTCCACTGGCTTTCCATCTTTGAATAAAACAATAGTTGGCATAGCTCTAACTTGCATCAACTCAGCAATTTGTGGAGATTCATCAACATCAATCTTGTAGAACTTGACTTCTTTGTAATTGTCACTGAACTTCTTAAAATATGGAGACAACATTTTGCAGGGCCCACACCACTCTGCGAAAAAGTCAACAACGGATAGATTTTCGGCCTTAACTGCAGCATTAAACTCGTTTAGGGTTTTCAAATCAGTTACGGTCGATTGAAATCTAATCTGGCCTAAAACGGTTCTATTAAGAAAAGATCTTGAGTTTGAGCGTGCCAAAGAAAGAACTGGGATGGAGTTTAACATTTGGGTGTTCAATAATAGATGGAACAAAGTGTTGTTATGTGATTCTGCAAATGAGGACTATCTGCTGAAATTCATGATCGTTTTTCATCTGATATTTATTGAAACCCACAATTAGTCAATTGGTTCCATAACAAGGCCTTGCAAAAAAAATTGAGGAAACAAAAAAAAAAATTAGTAATTCTAAAAAGCGTCCTATTGCTGTGAAGGTATTTACCTAGGCACATCGGTATTTGAACAAAGTAACTAATGGTTTGTAAATAATAGGTATCTCAAATATGTACAGATGGCAAGAATTGAAACCATGTTTTGAAAATGAGGAAAATAAGTGCCAAATATATGGAGGGAAGTGAGTGGAGAACAGGAAGTATTGTAGCCAAATGGCTTATCCAAAGCATGGGCCCACACAGTAATCGATGAAGAGCGACAAATCATAGTGGCATATGATATTCAGTTTAGAGTCGTCATTGCACATAGTTTAGATTTTCAAGTTCAAACTTCACTCTTCCCGCTCCAAGACAACAATGCAAATTCTACAGGTCCGCCCTAGTTTGCAAAAATTTCCTTAACACTGAGGCTGTGTTCAGTCATGAAACGGATATCCAGAACGTTCGACCAAATCCGCCCGACCAATATCGACCAGATATTTTTCAACATCCAGTCCATACTTCCACCACGAAATACTGGGCCCTGCCTTGCTAATTCCTCCGTCCTTCTCCAGTGTGAAGATGGATCTTAGTAGCTCGCGCTCCATGAGTAAAACATCTGTTAGCTCTTGCATATTGCGGCAGTTATCTAATCTTCCATACAGGACTGAAAGTTGTTTCAATAGGTGCTGCTTCAATGTCAGTCTGTTATTCAAATGTGCATGATATTGTTTTAGTACATTTTGGTCCATACTTTCTTCCAAGCTCTGTGCTTGGAACTGCTTCACTCGCTCTTGCAAATTAGTAGTCATTGGTTGCAAAATAATTGGTTAAATCAATATCGCTTCCTATTTCCTACAACCTCGTCACGCCTTATTAATCCTTGTTTTGAAAAGCCTTCACTACTAATGCAAGAGTTTTGATTGAAGGGCTCAACAAAGAATACTGAATCTATGTTCAAAGCTTGTTTCGGTCGTTTGCAATGCGCAGGCTGTTCGCTTTTTAAGAGCACTGCTGCTAAAATAGAAAATACACCTTTTTATTATCTCCTTTAATGCTAACGTAGTATTTCCAGGAAAATTAGTGCCACTCGTTCCGTTTACGTTTTTCCCGATTTTTGATTATTTTTCTAATAATTTTTCACATCATATCTAACGAAGCACGTGACAATAGCAGAATGTCACAATACGGGCATATTGGAAGATGGACAATGGGCTTTTACTATCCAGGAAATTAAAGTAGAGAACAGGGTCATTATTGCACACCAATTAACAACCGACTCTTATTGCGGTTCTTTGAAATGGCATACTAGTACGGTGTGCCATCTGAAGCTCTCAATAGATGCAATCAATGATGCAGGTATTTTCGCATCTAACGCATGCGAACTTTAGATTCAACCTGGTGTCGTGGTTATGACAGAAGGTTTGATCAAGGTGCTCATGGTACACACCTTCTTTGAAAGGGAAATATTCACGCAACGAATATGGTTGGTGCTAGTCGCTTGGAATCTTTGATTACCCGGATTTGCGACAGTGATAAGAATAGATTAGTATTGTCACATATTCAAGATAATATAATTAGGGCAGAAATTGTCTTGTTGACTACCAACTTTCCATCAGATTCATCACGACAACAAGTAATATGTTTTCATGTAGCAAACTGTTCTGGTGGTGTAGCTCACGTGGTATTTTTGGTCGGGTGTTTTCTCACTGGGTTTTGGTAGAGAAAAATCGACCATGGTTACAGGTATAGATAATATATATGGAAAGAACAGACATCACATCCCTATATCTCACATTGTATGCTAGAATTTCTCGCTTTTATTTGGGAACTGTAGGAAAAACCATAACCCTCTCAGAGCAGTTGTTGAATGACTAATGTGTGTGCTGTGGGAAGTTCAAATTGTTAGTTTTGTGTTATGTACGTGTCTCACTGGAAAAATTTAGCAGCCATCCATTTTTGGTTTGGTATTTATGAAAACACGCCTGAGCCTCTCTTGCATGTATGAATATTTTGAGAGCAGAAATGCTATGATTTCAAATTAACTTGTTAGAGGCAGATCGCTTAGTGAACACTACCCGGATACAAACAAAATAATATCACGTGATAGGTACTTGAAAACTGGCATAAGTTATGTAGTAAAAGTCTACGGGGACATGAATGGTACCAATTTGAACAATTAATTGAATAAGATCCATTTAAATAAAATAAGAATCCTTCCTACAACTCTGATGGAGAGTGACGCCTCTCGTTTCATGGATAGTCCACCTTCCACTCCAGTTCGTATGAACATAATAGAAGAGGAAGAAAATGTTGGAGTGCTAGACCAAATTGAAAATAGTTCTTTAGATGATAAAGAGGTGCAAGATACCGATAAACCACTTTCAGGAACTCCACATAAGAGGCTAAGCTCCTTTTATGGCCTAAGTGGTGAAAATAGCTCATCAAGTTCCTTAGTAGCAACGAAAGGATTCTCCTTCGGAGGAAGTACAGTGGCATCAAACAATAACAACGGACCGCAGGAAAGTGGAA
This sequence comes from Kluyveromyces siamensis, assembly GCA_030579315.1. Lineage (NCBI taxonomy): Eukaryota > Fungi > Ascomycota > Saccharomycetes > Saccharomycetales > Saccharomycetaceae > Kluyveromyces > Kluyveromyces siamensis. The sequence goes on from JAKTQE010000001.1 coordinate 59,998, forward strand.
ACAAAAGACAATCTTTTAAATACATACCAGGGCCAAAGCTTCCTCCAGTTTCCCGTGCAAGGTCTCCAGTTAGGAGTACTAGATCGCCCTCACCGGATAGATCAAACAGAAGAAACTCTGCTTTGTTAGACGTTCCCTTTAATTTCAGTTCATCATCTTTACAACCGCCAACCTTACCTGGATCGGCAGGGTCTTTGAATGCTGCTCCTAATTCTGGTGGGGGTGGTAATGGTAGATCGGCAGTATTTCGTAAGGGCCACAGATATAAACATTCTTCTGTCTCGATGAATTTTTTCCAGGAACCGGAAGTTAAGGTACCCTTAAACATAATCAAATCTTTACCGGTACCTGAATTTAAGGACTTGAGGTCAAATTTGGTTTGGCCCAAGACTCACATTCAACTTTTAGTGATAATTTTCGAAATTTGTATTTCAATTTACGTCTTTCATACAGGTCACAGCAGAGAATGGAGCTCAATGTCAACATTAGCACATTTTCTTTCATATGATATTTTGGGCTCTATTTTCTCCATATTAACTGATTTGCTTTCACAATTTGAAGTATGGAAAACAGGAACAATAACCTTGCCCTTTGGTTTGAACAGGATTGATGTGTTATTATCATTTGCGTTTGCAATTTCTATATGTTTTGTGGGGTTGGATTTGCTATTTCATGTTTTAGAAGAAGTTATTGTCCTTTTTGCTGAGTCCACTTCTAGGGAGTATCATGATGAAATAAACCAGACTATCCCTCATTCGCATCATACTCATGTTCATAACGATCAGTTGTATTTATGGTACAGCTTGGTTCTATTAGCAGCATTTGCTTCATCTATGTCGTTTATTTTCATTTTCAGAAAGACGCACTACAAAATAAAGCAATCACTGATAACATTATCCTATATTTTGTATCTTGCATTGTTTCCAATAATTTCCTACCTTCATCATGGTTGGGATATGCTTGCAACGGTATTGATTTCCACGTTCATTATTAGTTATGGGGTAAAAGTTGCGAAATGGACGTACACTATATTACTTCTGGGCTTCTCAACCACATCTTTAAATGATGCATCGCTATTAGTTGACGAACAGCAATCATCAGGAATAGCCCCTGATAAAAATCGTGTCTTTCTAAAACGTTCCAAATCCACCTTGCCATTGGCAACGACATCTAAAAGTCCTGTTATTCATGAACACCTCAAAATGGACCCTGTCTTTGCGAAATCAAAAATATATGATGCCATATTGTCAATTCCCAATTTTCAACAAAATTGCTTCCTTAAAAGTTCAGAATTCATCATTTCAAAGGTAACTTTTCAATTATTCATCATCTTGATGAAGGTTCAAATGAAAGATGGATCTAACGAAGAGGAGCTAGATATAAGATTGGCCATTACCAAATTAATTAAAGGATATATACCTGAATCCGAAATTACAATAGAAATAGAGCGTATTTAAAATGGATGGCTAATTTTTGCATGAATATAAATTTTCACGGAATGACTTAAGACGGATTTGTCGTCTCAGTTCTCGCGTCAAATAAACCGAGGCTTAAGCTTGTATTATTAAGTTTGCCTTCTGAGGGCTCTTGATAGTTTACTAGCAATTGGAAAGGTTCAATATGCAAAGCGCAATCAAATTGTCTGTTTTTTTTATTGTAAACAAAAAATCTTTGCCCATCGTTTTCATTTGATGATGAAATTTGTAATCCAAGATTTTTCACGTCGGGATCTAAATCACACTTTAACTCTTCTTCTGTACCTTCTGAATCTAGGAACGAGCTTATTGTAAATTTTGGCAATTTGTTCAATATTTCAGGGAGCTTGGAATATCCTCCCTTTTTTAAGCTCATTTGATGAACGATATAGGATTTCAACGAAGTCAAAATATCATAAAGCATCAACTTTAACTTAAGGTCTTTTCCAGTTCTTTCAAACAACTGATAAAAGTCTTGGAGGAGACCATAGTCACCTAAAAGTATGTCTTGGAAACATGCCTTAAGGATAAATTTTTCGTGAATGACAACTAATTTCAATAATTCATTTAAAGGTTCGTAGTATGCTTTAATGTCATCTGGATAAGGTCGTGTCGCAAAATTCTTTATTGCATCTTTGAAAAGTTCAAAAATATGACTATCTAGTTGAAGAGCAGAACCACTCCCATATTTTCGGCTTAAAACAATTGCAGTGTCCATCAAGACTCTTAAAAAGTTCAAATGACATGGTTCGAAATGTATAATTCGATTCAAGAACTGTTTTTCGATATGGTTTAGTAGTAATACCATCGACCCCTTTGTTGAAACATTTGCAAATATTTTTGGAAAGAGTGAATTACAACCAACAATTTCTATAAGATTCGTGAAAAAGTGCTCGATTATGTTACTATCAAATGATTTTATCTGGTACTCAGTCAATATTTGAAAAATCCATGTGTTTGTAAAATTCAAATATTTAAATAGTTCGATCGGAGTATCACCATCTATTTCCTCATGGGGAATCCCAAATACCAATATTTCTTTTACAATTGATATGGTTTTTTCTTCGTTTAGTATATGATGAATCACATTCGAAACTTTCTCCTGTGTACGAGAGTCCACACCAAATTGTACAATTAATTTCACCAATGTAGATCTTAAGGCTGGTCTTTCAAAGAGATTTAGTGCAACTTGCTTGAAGTTCTTTCTAATATAAGTTTTCTTCTCATTTTCAAAATTCAATCCATGTTCGTGGCTTTCTCGAGAGATTAACTCGCATAGAAGATCAGAATTGGTAGTTTTCTGGACAACTTCAAATGTCGACAGCTTCATGGCCACCAGTTTTATAACTTCTTCAATAGAGAAATCTCCACGTTTGATAAAAATTGAGAGAAATTTATTATACTCAGATGGATTAACGACTTTACAAAGCAACAAATTCATCCTACTGAGGCTTTGATCTTCGAGAGAATGTAAGAGCTTTTTAAGATTTTGCTGTAGAATACCTGGGAAATTTTGATCCTCTAATTTCCCACTTTTAGAGCCATTAATATCGAGATATAGTGTTTTAATATCCGATGGGCTCTTTGAAAATTTCTCTTGGCGTACTCTTTCTAATTCAAATGCCTCTGCAATTTGACTTTGCAAAGCACTGTCCATTTCAACCATTGCGGAACAATTTCTAACAAAGAACTTCCAAAATTTCTTGAAGCTAAGAAGTTCAAAAGGGACATGTTCTTTGTCACGTAAATCCCTCATATAAGTGTGTAGTAATGTTTTCATGAAAAGGATGTGATCATTTACTAACAAACAGAAAGGTCGATTTAAATACAGTAAAATATCCATAAAAGTTTCTAAACTTTGGAGATCTGCCAACGACCGATGATAAATGATAAATTCCGCCCATCCGAAAAAATGATGCACCTCGCCAAACTTTATAAAGAAGAGTTCAAATTTTTTGAGAATTTCCTCGCTGGTTGCCTTTTCAAGCACACGTTGATTGAAGCAAACGTGAGAAAGGTACCATTCTGAGCACATTATTTTAACACTTCCTGGATATTGGTCCAAATCATCAAAACAATCATCTAACACTTTATTTTTCAACTCTTCGAACATTTCGGTCAACTTATCGAAGTTGTACTTGTTGTAGAAATGAGGTGCATATTCAGAAACATTCTTTAAAACCATATTATATTGTGATTTCATCACGGGGGATATTTTTAAGTTGATCAATAAATTGCAATGGAAGTTTTTGTTCTTAGATTCCGGTAAATAAAACACTCCTGAGCTTATCAATTTTCGGATATATGTCGGAACCTTTACAATTCCGTAGCCAATGAAAATATTCAGTAACTGCCGAAGTTTAGGGAGCCACACAATTTTACGCAATTCAATTTTTGATAGTCTCGATAGGTAAAAAATCAAGCTCCAAATAATATCTTCAACATTAAATTCCTGGAAAAAATCCTGTGAGTTCAGTTTCAAAACCAAAATTTTGGCTACCAAGTGGCAACTGTCATATCTATATTGCCGCGAGGGGTGAATGCACCAGAGGATTATTTCAACTATTTGTTCAAGCCGAGTTATTCTTTGATCAACATAAACATTCCATTCATTATTTGGAGGTCCACTATCTAAAACTAGTAGTAAGTCAGGGCTTACATGATTTAGATTCAAAATAGTCTCAGTGAACATATTTTCCAAATTTGCATCTGAATCATCGGACGATGGTTCTGGAGACTGCTCTACATTTAGAGAGCCCATACGCATCGATTCGTTCCGATAAGAAATGAGATCTAACTTTTTCTTTAACTTTGCGACATCCGCGTCGGAAGCATTTTGAAGAAGTATCTGATAAAGATAGTTTTTATAGATATTCCAATTTTGCTTAGGCATAATGAATGCTTCAAGTGACTGAGTGTGAAACATGCTATAAATGAATCTCTTTAACTTCGAAAGAATCATTTCTTTGAGCCGAACATTTTTTTGAACATCATTAATTATGTATTTGCTGTCGTTAATCATAAACTTTGATTCGGAAACAAAGTGATATTTCCTTAGAAGAATTTCCGAAAGTTTAATTAGCAAAAATTGAGAATCCTGCTCTGAATTACATATCTCCATTATGCCTCTCCAAAATATAGAAAGAACATGTAGTGCCATCGGATATAATTCAAAACTTTCGATTTTGCCTAAAAATTCCACAATCCACTGATGTAAGACAGACTTGTTTAAAAGTTGCATCGCATAACAATTTCCAATTACGTTCAAGTAATATGAGGTTCTTAATTTCCATTGTTGTAATTGTGACGCATCATTGTAATATTTAGACATTTCGAATATTAATTTTTCGAGGATAAGAACCATATTATCTGTCCATTCCCTATACAAAGTTTCAAGAACTTCTCGGTTATCTTCTCCTTTTGAGCCCATCAGTAGTACTTTCCATTCTATAGCGTAGCAGCTTTTAATCAACCAGATAACCCTGTCAACAGGTACCATTTGCAAATAACATTGTTCTAGGATGTGGCGCTTCCTAAAGCCATGTGGAACAGATCGGGTCAACTTTTGCATTGAAGCATTGCTTGAACTCAGTTCTTGCAGCCATAAATTTCGCTTTTGGTCTGTTAAGGTGACTCTGTTGGGTAATTGAAATTCTTGGCCAGCCCACTTCGAAAACCTAGATTTAGCTTGCGTATCGAATGTCCCTAATCTATTTATCTCCTGTTCTCTGATTTGGATAATTTTGGTTAATTCTTCTCCTAGCAGTTTTGAAATTTTTGGTAAGGAACCCTGTAGCGCTGATCGGGCGGAAATAGTTTCAAAGTTAACCCGAGAAGTATTGTAGAAGCCCTTAGCAACATAATCTTTTAATATTTTGTCTTCTTCCTTGGTATGTATCCATGGGTCAAAATCAGGGAATATTTTAGGCTTTGTTTCAGCCAACGAGTGTAAATCTTCCGGAGGTGTGAGTAGATATTTAGAGGGGGTCATTGTCACAAGTACGACAACTGTGGATGTAATATCTACCTATACTAGTATGAGCGTATGTTACTACTATCTCAATGGCTCATGTCGACTTCTCTCCAGTATCGCCTAAAAAACAGCCATAGAAATCTAAGTAGTCACGTGGTATTAATATAAACTATTTACTATAGAATTAGTCAATGCAAATACAAAATCTATAAACGTTATCTAAACGTCACACCTTGCTTCAACTCTTCTAGACAAGACTTGTACAAGGAGTTCAAGCTTTCATCTATGGAGTACAATGCTTGCAGATCATCGGCTTCTTTGTAAAGTTCCGGTTCATGTCCATCATTGTCGCGACTTAAATCAATATTGATATGATCTGACCAAAATATTCTTTCACCTTTTCCCACCAACAGATTGATCGCTACACCACTCATGTTTGCTCTGGCTGTCCTACCGCAACGATGTACATATTGTCTTGATGATATTGGGAGGTCATAGTTGATAACATGAGATATGTCATTTATATCTATACCTCTGGACATCACATCGGTTGAAACCAATACTGACTTTTTACCATCATTTCCTGAAAACTCTTGTATCAATTTCTTATTTTCTCCCTTGCTGTTATTAGAATTGATTGAAGAAACATTAAAAGTGAGACCAGGAACAATGTTCTTAACCTTCATAATTTTTAAAAGGGCGGCCAATCTTATAGATGCCTCATTACTTTTCACAAAAATAAGTAACCTATTTGATTTATCTGAGCATGCAAGCTCTGCGAGAATTTTCAGCAATACAAAAGGCTTCAGTACACTTTTTGAGGTTGGGATTGAAACATTGTATTCTTGAAGATTCTTTGGCATGGAAAAGAGCTTCACGTTTTCTCGGATAAACATTTTAGGATTATGGAGCTGTAAACTGTGCAATTTTTCTGTATTCGTAGTCAAAGTTGCTGAAAAAACCATCTTGATAACATTCCCTGGCAAATCATCGTCTTTATCTGTTTTGATGCGAGAAAGTAACGTCTGATTCCAATTCTGAAAAGATTGATTCAATAATCTATCTGCCTCATCCAAAATCAGGAATTTTAAGCTTTTCAGACTAAAAGATCCCAACTGCAAGTGATCTACTAAACGACCAGGAGTGATGATCAAAATATCAGGACAGTTTTGCAAAAACTTTGTATGTTCCTCCTTCATCGAATTGTCCAGCTTGCACATGGCAATGTGTAAGCTTGAACCTTCATTTAACCTTGACAAACATTCATAAACCTGATAAATCAATATTTTAGTAGGCACAATTATCAGTGCTCTTAATCTGTTCACTACTCTGCTCTTCAAACACTGAATAATGGGTATCGAATACGCGAGGGTCTTACCAGATCCAGTGGATGCATTTACAAGAATATCTCCAACCTGTCTGGTAAACCTACTTTTGTTAATAGTACTTGCGAAGTTTAAACGAGGCAAAATAGAATCAAGAATACTAGTCTGGATAGGGAATGTCTTTGGGGAGAAAGTATTTTTAATGTTATCCAGAAGCTTTCCATCAAGAATATTTTCATACTCATCAAAATCTTTTACCATAGTATTGTCATAATATATCTTTGTCACTGAGTTCCAGGCTATTGTCTTATGATATACAGAATCAGTAATTTTCAATGGAATATCTCTGACCTTTTTCGGTTGTGGGATGGGAGTGAGGTTATGAACTGTTTCCGAATCCACATCGCTTAGCTGAGTATCGATACTCCCTTCAGACTTTAGCTCACCTTGAAGTAAAAGCGTCTGCTGGAATCTCCGCAGCAAGGAGTCGTGTTTAGATTGAGTATCAGGACCTTCAACAAGTTCATCATCTGAAGATCTCGAAACACTTTCTTCAGAACTTGACTCACTAAGATGTGTTTCACTTGCAGCTTCCATATTTGTAAGTCCACTTGAGAAATTAGCATTTGGATCAATACTCTTGTGCACTTCTTCATCGATATTTTGTTTCTCGTCTTCCTCATCGCTCTCTTCTTCTGAACTGTTACCTTCGTCAGATGGCCTTATTCTTTTTTGAGGTAGGACCGATAGTGTTGTTTTCGTCTCTGATTCATCGGAATCATAGGATTCGACCTTTGTGGGATCAAATCTAGCAGCAAACATTTCCTACTGACTGAATTCTTTAATAGAATTTAGTCTGCTCTGTAGGTCATCGCCAAATTTTGTTCAACAAAACTTTTTATGAAAATTTTGATAAATGAATAAAGAGATGGAGAACATAATTAGCCACAAATGTAGTCGAAATATTAAAACGGCAAAACGATAGAACATGTTTCCAACCCTCACTCTTCTCTCACGTTCTGCCTGGAAAGGGCCCAATATTGTACCATTACCTATCAAAGAGGCATTGAGCAAAGGAACTCCGATCAGAACAAACGCAAGATCGGCCACTATATTACCACAATTTGTTGGATTGAAATTCCAGGTTCACAATGGAAAAGAATATGTTGCATTTGAAATCTCAGAAGATATGGTTGGTAGCAAGCTAGGAGAATTTGCCCCAACTAGAAAAAGATTCAGTTATACTCAAACTAAGAACAAATGATCATATAGTAAAATAAGTGATTAACCTTGTACATAACAATTACGAGTGGATATATTTAATATTTAATATAATCCTATGATAACAAAAACTAGTTTTAATGTTGAAAATTTAATAACACTTTTATACCAATTTGACGGTATCTATAATATTTAGGGGGTGTGCACATAGTCATACGTTTGAACGATCACTACCGCTTGCTCCAGCCATTAGTTTTTCTTCTCTAATAGCTCCAGTACGGTCAACGACAGGCCAGTTACCCCAGTTTGGTAGCCTCAATACAATGCATGTCGCATTATCCGCATGTCTAGATCCTATTGCCATAATATACTGGAGAACTTCTTCCGCGCAAAATTGAGGAGATGCTTTTTTTAATCCCCTGTTGTTGACAGTCGATGTAATCAAATCACAAAGCTCCTGATCACTCATAAGTTCAGAAACACCATCTGTCACCAAGCAAATGAAGCATTCATCACCACCAAATTGTAATTTCGTTCTTTCAGCATGCGGGAGCATTTTGGTAGGGCCAATTAAATAAGAGTAGATATCCGGTTCGCATGACAATCCATTACGTTTCCCTACCCTGTCTCCAAAGGACCTTGTATTGGCAAAATTATTTAAAAATCGCGTATCTCCAAATGAATCTGTTTGAAATTGACCTCCTAACCTTCTATATTCTCGCCTTGAGGATGGATGATGAATTTTAGTCAACGAGTGTGCTATTCCATTCTTGTCGCACAATATAATCTTAGTATCCCCAATTTGAGTGACAACCAGTTTGAGAAGGCCTTGAGGCGACACAAAAAATGATTCGTCATATGATTCTGTCTCATCGTAGGAGGTCAAAAATAAACTAGAAGCGGTTGAACCTCCCGAATAACTTTTCATTGCAGTTTCTGGATCCAAGTCCTTAGGGAACCCACATATATTTTCTACATCATATTTTAGATATGAAGAGTATAATCTCAAACGTTCGTGCTCGGTAAGTAAACTCGTCTTATCTATTATATTTCCCCATTTGTCGATAATCATTCGAGAACCAGACCCCACGTCTGATCCATCCGTTTGTAACACCTGTTCCACTTTCGTGTTACAACTCTTTATAAACCTATCATAGTATTTTTTCCGACCATTATAAATTTTTGACCAGTATTTTCCTCCCACTAAGTCTTTGTATTCCTTTAGTACTAGCTCAAATTGATGTCTCGAAGGCATCATTTGGACTATTTTTTCATGCAATTCTGATGCTAGCATCTTAGAGACACGGTCGCCACCGTGTCCATCAAAAATTGATAGATTTAATATACTCTTCTGTAGCGCAGTGCTATTCCAACTTTCCCGTTTATCCTCAAATGAGATGTCCGATTTCAAGATTGATGTTTCAGATGAAGTTGAAGGCAACTTCAGCATGTTTATTGAATAAGCATCTTCGTTGTACATCCGGTTAATTCTTGAAGATGCATGCCCTATAAAACTAGGAAATTTCCACAAATGAACCCTTAGCATGTGTGCATTTATATCATCATTCATAGTCTGGGATGCTCCAAGTTGCTTTGATGTTCGCTTTAAAAGCGTGGCAGGCTTAAGATGAATGAATGACTGAGTTTTGCCCATTAACAATAAAATTAACGTGTATGAAAACGCTTCGGATCTTACCGATTGCTCTTAACTGATTGAACGAATCTCTCCTTGCTCGTGTACCTTTGTTCTTTTGTATTTTCCGCCTTTAAGAATTCAATTTCCCACGAAACCAGTGGAGATGTCTGGTACTAAAAGATGCCTGCATAAATATAGCCAAAGCGCTCCAACAAAATAAAACTCTAAAAAATCTTAAAAAATTTGCGATGAGATCCATCTCATACTATGTAAACGCCTGGTCACCAACTCTGAGGTTTGATGGTGACTTCTGCTGTAATATTGATAACATATGATCACGTGTGTTGCTCTTCCCAGCCGTCCTTCTCGTCCAGTATGTAGAGCATATTGCTGAACCAGAGTAAAACATTGTTAAACTACTACTTTTGATGAATATTCAGAATGAATGGATATTTAACATCCACACTAGCAAGAATAATTTTGGTCCTCGTACTCTAGATATATTGCGACAGTGGCCATGATATCAAGATTGGTCCTCTACAAAGCAAAATATATGTTCACGTGATGAGCCAGAACAACAACAGTCGTTTTTTTTTTTTTGAAGACATCAAGTGAAAAATTGAACTTCGTTGTAAGCTCTTTGACCATTTTCAAGTAAGATACAAATTAATATAAGAAGCCCAAACTGTAGAGATGTTAAGAAACGTTTTAGGAATTTCATCTCGTGTTATTAAACCTTCAATCGCTGCCCCTGCCAGCATGGCACGGGGCTCGCTCATGCTGTCTCAAAATCGTATGTTCTCCAATTCATTGCAACCAATGGCTACATTAAACCAAATAAAGAGAGGTGTTGAACCACCAAGTCGCAAAAAAGTTACCGAATCTCCTGACTTAGACAATTGTCCTATTCGTAAAGGTGTGGTTCTGAGAGTTATGGTATTGAAACCAAAGAAGCCAAATTCCGCTCAGAGAAAGGCATGCAGAGTGAGGCTAACAAATGGTAACGTTGTTTCTGCCTATATTCCAGGCGAAGGTCACAACGCCCAAGAGCATAGTATTGTTTATGTTCGTGGTGGACGTTGTCAGGATTTGCCTGGTGTGAAATATCATGTGGTCCGTGGTGCCGGTGACTTGGCCGGTGTTGTCAATAGAATCACCTCTAGATCAAAGTATGGCGTCAAGAAACCTACTAAGGATTAGGAAAAAGAAATATAAGGCATGTATATATATAACAACTGCTTGTAAATAAGCACTTCTTAAACTTACAAAAGTCGATTCACACATAAGGTTTTCTGTAAAATGATGTTGCGCTGCGCTATCGATTATAATCATATAATGTGTATCACGTGATATTTTGTTTTTATTGGTGCGTGTATGTGTTTAAATATGGTATTTTTTTAAAAGAGTGAAATGTCTATTAATGCTAGCCCCTATTAGGTACGTCTGAAAACGGTTTCATTCGGAGGTTCTAAAGTTGTTCAATCACAAGTTTCTTCTTTAGCACTAAGATTTCAACTGTTATTTAAAATGTTGTATCTAAAACCATTCAATTTGTTGATTCAAAAGACATTTACAGAAGCTCTGGAGGCCTACAATAACCAAACACCATTAACTCTGGACCGAATCATCTCCGATTTCGATTACACTACATTCCACGTTTCCAATAGTATCAACGAGAAATCTTCTTTGCAGTTATCGATCAAATCTAAGGCAACTTACTCACTGTCCCAATGTGGTCCAGACCTTAGCGGATTTTTGCAGCAAAAATATGATAACCAATCAGGTGTATCATTATCGTCAACTGAAGCAGGATACGACTTCACATTAACTGTTGACCTATCACAATTAACCTCTGAAGCTATTGTACAGCTCTCCCTTTTCAAAATTATAATGATGTCGTACCCTTTCTACATGGCTTTTGCGGATAATGTTCGTCTATCGCAGTTGAACGAGGTGGAACAGACAGAAGAATCCAACAAATCTAAAGTAAACGTTATACAGTACAGAGACGATGAAAATATTTATATCAAGCCTTCTGCTGACAGAGTCACTGCTATTTTCGAAACTCTATTCCAAGATGAAACTGACAAAGTCTTCGGTAAGGTGTTTTTACAGGAGTTTGTTGACGCAAGGAAGAGAAATAAATCAATTCAATCAGCTCCACAGGTTCTTTTCTCCCACGAACCACCTTTAGAAATCAGTAATATTGCTCCACATCATCAAGAAAGCAAGTCGAGCAGACGTTTTATAACTTTTGTGCTTTTCCCCCGTCATTTTGCAACTCAAGATCTACAATTCTCCTCAATATCACAGTTAGTGCTTTTCAGGAATTACTTCCACTACCACATCAAATGTGCGAAGGCTTATATGCACTCTAGAATGAGATACAGAGTCGACACATTCATCAAGGTTTTAAACAGAGCAAAAGTCGATGAAGATCAAGACGACTCTCCTGAAAATCGTAGAACAATTACAGGGAGAAAGATGGTCTATTAATACATTTCAATTTTTTTCAACTCATGAAAAACTTGATAAGACTACGTCGAAGGCCAGCATAAGTACAACATACTATGTATCAGTTTCTAAATGTTTCTTTTGGCATGTCTGGGCATAAAGTCAGGTTTTGAATTATTCAAATACTAGAGGAATTCTAAACGTTTTTATCACGTGGCGGCGTACCAAATGATATGCACTTTCCACGGTGAAATTTTTTAACATTACAAAAAAATGGGAGACAACATTTTCAAACCTTAAGTAATAATAATCAATAACAATTCCTAATTATTGTCGAATCAGAAGTATTTCTTTCTAGAGGTAGCAGTATCAAAGGCTTCGCCTTGAGGTTTGTCGAATAGTAGGAATGTCATTTTTTGGATTCGATGCCACGGGAGGTAACCCCCGTGATGCGAGAAAACAAGAGAATGAATCACCATTGGATTTTGAGGAGACTTACCATGGCTTCGGTGACTTTGACGCAGAGGAAGAGGATATCATGAACAGCGAAACTTTTGGTGATGATGCCGACTTAGGCACAGACTTTGATTTTGGATATGGAAAAGGTCAATTGGACACAGGCGCTGCTCCTTCTGCTGCACCAGCACCTACGATTTCGTATGCTGCTATTGCTAATGCGAAGATGAACAAACAAAGAACTAACCAAGTTCAAAGTTTTGACCAATCGCTGGATATGCAACCTATGGAGTCTTTGTGGGGTAACAATTCAGGTCAATCTACATTAGCTGCTCAGCAACCAAGTGATGTGCCTCAAACTCAGGGTCAAACGCAACCTCAGGGAAGTGGTCAGACGTTGAGTATGCAGGCCTTGGAAAGACAACAACAACAGCAGCAGCAGCAACAGGCGTACATGCAGGCCCCAAATGGTTATGGTTCTATGCAGCATGCTCAGCCTGGATATGGTTTCATGGCGCAACCTTACTCACAACCACAATTCCAACAATTTCCTGGTCAAGGAGTCCCACATGTCATACCACCACAGTATCAAAACGGTCAATTCCCAGGTCAACCTTTGAATCAGCAGCAGTTTCAGCAAATTCCTCCGATGATGTATGCGCAGGGTCAACCAAACATGCCTCCACAAATGGGTATGCCTCCAATGCAAGGACAAATGCCATCACAACAAGGAGGGCAACCCCTACCACCAAACCAACAGCGCTCAAACCATCCAAATTCAGTGCCTGGGTTTCAACAGCAATTACCACCACAAGGCCAGCATCAACCTAACATACAAGGCCTACCTTCTAGATCAGATGCTTTAAGCCCTGATCACACTTCTGAGTTATCTCCATCTACACCGTTCTCTCGCACGTCTGAGGAACCAGAAAATTTTGCTCTCAATTCCCAAGCGGCACAAGAAGACCAGGTCCCAACTCCACCTCACACTCCAAGAGAATACCGTCGGGGTCCTAGACGACTAGGTCCCCAGGATCAGTTGACTGAAGAGGAATTGAGGCGTTTGCAGGTTAGACAGGCTAAGGTTGACAAAATTTTAAGACACTCTGGTGTTATGACTCCTAGAGACAAAGATTTTATTACCAGATATCAGCTTTCTCAAATTGTGACCGATGATCCGTACAATGAAGATTTCTACTTCCAGGTCTACAAGATTATTCAACGCGGTGGTGCTGTTGGAGAGTCCAACAAAGATTCTATTGCAAAAGCGTATTTAGAACATTCTGGACACAGACTAGGTGGTCGTTACAAGAGAACTGACGTTGCACTTCAAAGAATGCAGTCCCAAGTTGAAAAAGCTGTTACGGTGGCTAAGGAGAGACCCCAGAAAAATAAAGATGGGTTGGACAGTGCAAAGGAAGGTGTTCTTGGTAAGATTTCTGCCACTAGAAACTCCAAAGCTCCAAGAAAGCAACTACAAATCCCTTTGCACAAAGAGGATTCACCAGCTCTTCCATCAACCCCAGCATCACCTTCCGCCTTAGATGAAGTTGCAGAATCCTTGCAAGATGTTAATATTAATGCTAAAAGAAGAAGATCTTCGTATGCTATGAGTACATCTGTGGATCAACATCTCGTTTTGACGCGTTCTGGTGGCAGAAAGTTCATTTTATCGCTGATTGAAACAGTATATGAGGAGGTATTAGAATTAGAGGCCCAGCTAAGAAATGGACAACAACCAGATAGCACTAAGTTATGGGAAGCTTTGCACATTGAAGATGAGACCTACGATCTTTCTCCTTTTATCTCTATTTTGTCTTTCGATAAAGGTGTCAAAATTATGCCAAGAATTATGAATTTCTTATCTAGAGATCAAAAAATGAAGCTCTTTAGTTGCTTCTTCAAAGAATTATCCCATTTGAATGTAATCGTTGCATCTTCCTATAAGACTGCACCAAATCCAAGTAAAGAACAGTTGAAGAAAGTTGAGCTTTTCCAATCCGTGTGCCTAAAAATCGTTGTCTCATTTTTATCCAGCTCTGCGGAGTTCATAGATGTCATGAGCCTATTAATCAATGTAATTCAAAATAACAATGTGTCTTTCATTACCACTTCTAGAATTGGTTTGAATTTGATAACTGTATTGATTTCACGTGCAGCCTTGATGAAGCAAGATGTCAGCAGGGGAAAAATTTTATCTTCCGTAGAAATTGCTACGTGGGGTGAAGTTTATGACCGTCTGTTTACGTCCCTAGAAACTAAATTGGCTCTTATTTTCCCCTCACCTGAATATATGCAGCATATTGTTAACATTCATGATCAAGAATCTCCACAATACGACCAATCATACATTTGGCAATTTTTTGCTTCACTTGCCTTGAGTGGAAAGTTGAATCACCAACGTATCATAATCGATGAGGTTAGAGATGAAATTTTCAGTGTAATTAATAAGGCAGAGGAATTAACATTGTCTGCCCAAACTGATCCTAAGCTAAGCTTCCAAAGAAATAAGTACTATCAGGATTTGAACTTATTTTTGAATGTTATGGGCTTAGTTGCCCGTGATGGTGAAATTACTGAATTGAAATGATTTGTTTTATGAAGTAATGAGCTGATCTTGTACTAAATCCTCGAATTTTGTATAATAAAGATTACAAAAAAAACCAATAAATATTAGATTAAATACTTAACTAATCAATGATTCTCACTAACTTATTGATCTAGGATTGTCTAGTTCCTTCTGTACACATTAGTGAATTTCATTATTTTTTAAATATGAAATTTTATTTTGACTCCCAGACACCTAGTGTGTTGTGTAAATTGTTTGGTTTCTTGAATATATTTTCAATTTTCTCAATTTTGTAAAAATAAGGGACATCCAACACTCCGTCTTCGTAACATTAGAGATGATGAATTTAACATAAAAACCTCGTCACAGCGCAATCCAAAATAGTCGGATAAAGAAATGACAGAGATAAATAGCCAACTGGAATTAGCAGTATGCCTGCTATTTAACTATCTCAGGACAACTAGTTTAGTGGATAGTTTTGATGATAAGTTTTGGAAAGAACGATCATCCAAAAATGTTGTTGTGGAAATTCCAACAAAGGATGATGTGGCCGCTTCGATCTTTAACCGCACCATCAAATCTATCGAAATTATTGGGCTTGATATGAATAAGTCTGAAAAATGTATGCTTAGCATTTATTCAGCCGACGAAAGTCTTGGACAAGGTATTTTCCATTACGAGCAGCTATTCGAAAATTCACTGGAGTTCCCTATGGCCTTGACGCAAGCTTTACAGTTATTCACTACACATACTCTGAAAACTTTCCAGGAAAAATTCAAGCTACTTGATGCTTCGAATGCGCCGAAAGATACAGTATTTTCTGAATCAAGTAAAGAAATGCCTGCCCTGCCGAAACCTGTTATTCCGGCTGTTATATCTCCTGAGGTGACTTCAAATCCGAGCCATTCAAAACCAAAAGATATGCCTGGTTTTGAAGATGAATATGAGGTACAATCAGGACCAGGGATACCAGTAACTGGGGAATTTGGAGTTCCTGGTCTGGGAACCCCAATTGGAGGTTACGGGGATGCCGACCTATATCCTAATGGTATGAGATTTCCACAGAATTATGATCCTTTGGCAAGACCTCATCCTATTGGACCAGGGGGGATGATATTTGACCCATTTAGGGGCGGGGGAGTCTCTTCCAATCCCAGTAATAAAGGAAGCTCTAACCAAAGTCCTCGTCCCGGTGCACCCCCATTTCCTGGCGCGAAATACGAGGATCCATATGGAAGATTAAATCAACAGGGAGGCGGTGGTGGTTTTATGTAGCATTTACTTCAATTGGACTTACATTATATGTCTTATTTACGCTATAGCTTTTTATCCGAACTCTCATACTAAAAGGAGCAGAACTAACTTTACTTACCTTCATGGGTATAAATG
Source organism: Kluyveromyces siamensis (assembly GCA_030579315.1). Classification (NCBI taxonomy): domain Eukaryota; kingdom Fungi; phylum Ascomycota; class Saccharomycetes; order Saccharomycetales; family Saccharomycetaceae; genus Kluyveromyces; species Kluyveromyces siamensis. The sequence continues at coordinate 76,496 of JAKTQE010000001.1, forward strand.
GCAATCGTCTTTCCTTCTTGTTTATAAATAAGGACCTGAACATCGCTGTGCTCGAGCATACCAAAGCCCTCATTATCCAGATTCACCTGCTGCAACTGAGAAATATCTTCCTTTCTTTCGTTTCCAATACCCACGGCTTCGATGATTTGACCATCTTCATCAAATGCGATCATCCCAATGGCATTTGGAACCATTTCTGCAAGGTTAAGTTTTTTGTCTGGCATATTGTTCTGGTGATTTTGATTTTAATGCGTTTTACTGAAGGATATTCCTTTAACTAATTTTAAAACTATGTACAAAGTAGATATCACGAATTTGCTTGTGTAACCTGTTTTTTAACTTTTGTATAATTTAAGGATGTTGAACACAGGAGGATTACACGTACATAAAATAGATTGAAGGAGAGTAAACTGCTCTGAAGATGTTCTGGTTAACGTTTTTTGCTGCTGCGCTTTTTATCGCGCTATGTTCCTTTTTCATTGTCAATCGCTTCTTGTCCTTCAAGTTTCATAAGAACACATTTCCAGCGACTTTGACGGCTCTCTCCATTAACATGTTTTTGCTTCTTTCCATAACTTACTTGTTGCCACTCGACGTTTATTCTACTGCACAAAGTACTTCATGGCAAGCACCACCTTTGAATGGTACATCTTTGAGAGAACGTCGTTCTCCAACAGAGGCAGAATTTGCGACGGTTCCAAATTTCGATATACTTTGGTCCTCATTATACTGGACTCAATTCGTTATTTGTTGGTTTATTTTGCCTGTCTTGATATCTTATCTAGACTCGAAGTATCTTTACTCTGATAATGACGCAGACTCACGAAATATTGTTTTGAGAAGAATTCAAAGAGCTCTTTTGGATAATTTTAAATTCTACGTCTTCTGTACGTTGGCTGTCATTTTGGGCTTAGTATATTTGAAACTGACAACAAGCCACAGTTTGAAAGATATCACTCCTTTGATAATAACTATTTCACATTTATACTCTTTGACATATACCTTATTTCTTTTGTCAAACGGGCTTTTGAAGCTTCCGAAAATGTTACTGCTGAAGGAAGAGGACGAAAAGAAGCTCTTTGTGAAACTAAGTCAAAATAATGAAGAAATGAATGAATCCAAGTTGAGTCTACTGGAAATTTCAGAAAAAATTTTATCATTGAGATCTCCTTCTATTGCCGATACGGGGTTGACCCAATTAATCCAAGAATGTCAGCTGGAAGTTCAACGATGTTCTAATGAACTTGAGCTTACTATTCCAAGTCTAAACTCTTCTTCGCGATCAGAAAATCATATCACATCGGCGAAACTCAACCAATACTACAATATTTTTGTCACAGAATTTTATAACTACTCGTATCATTTGGCAAAATCTGACGATCTCATTCATTCGTTGGTTGTCTCTCAGAAGAAAGGTGCGACTGCACCACTTAATGCGCTTATAAAGCTAGTTGGTGTCTTTTCGATTATTCTGTCCATTATTGTCGTATTCCTTGAACTTATACCAAACAAATTTGGACATGGTATCATTTTTAGCGGTACTTCTATTGGTAACTTCTTCATAGAGATGGTCCTTCTTTTTTACAATACCATTTGTTCATTGTATTCCATGAGTACAATCAAAATCCAAAATTTCCACTTAGTTAGCAACGGACAAAGTAGTCCAAAAAATACACTTTACTTTTCATTATATTCCAGTCGACTTCTATTTCCACTTTGTTTCAACTATGTGACCCTAATACCAAAATATGAAGATCCAACTAAGCAATCGAGCTTCCAAAGAGTGCTTTACCGTCAACTAGAGGTTATCCCACTTGCGAAATTCCTTAATGAATATCTGCCGGTCCTTTTTATCATTCTCATTCCACTAGCGTATTATTTTGAGTTAAAAGACAAGGTTATGATCAGAATTTTGGGAGAAGAATATTATTACCAGTTGTTTGGCTCGTTTTCTTCTGCAGATGGATCATTATCACATGATGGGGGAACTAATACAAGACTAAATGAAGACTATGAATATTCCTTGCAAGATGGTCAATACCTATTTCAAAGGGCAACTTCGAACTATAGTCTAAATGGCAGATATGGTTCATAATTTATGATGTATCCGTTACTTTAGTTATTTCTATTGTATAGACGTGATTTAATTTACAGGTTAATTAGTGATTCACTGCAAGGGTTCGCTACTAGTGCTCAACCTGTTTAGATGGATGTAGACATCGGTTCCAAAGCCCTCCATGGACATTAGTTTCAAGTCCCCACCAAAATATCTGGCATATAACCTACTTAAAGCTAGTCCATACCCGTAACCAGCCATTGGTATGTGCAGGTTGTGGCTCAAGTCATCTTCGATCAATCCAAGTTGTTCAGTATCGGGCATGGTTGTGTAAAGATATGTCCATACCAACGGCAAACTTGACCTTGCAATACCACCACCTTCATCAGAAATTTTAACTGTTAAGTCTTCAGCACCCTCGGTAATAATAACTTTTATAACAGGGAAAGTCAAGTCATGCTTGTCTGTTGTGGGCTCTTTTTCTATTGTCTTCTCCACAGTAGCCCTCAAGGCGTTTTTCAACGTCTCAAAAAGCATGTGAATCAAATGTCCGGGAACGTACATAAATTCTATGTCAGGGGTTTCACTGTGAGACCCTGAATTTTCGGTCGTAGGATTAAGGTTTAGTGGGAAAGTCAAAAGCTGAATTTCAGGAGCCTCATATAGTCCATAATGCTCTGCACAAATGTGCCGAGAATTTTCGATTGCTGTTTTCGCGAGTTGGGTAATATTTGTTCTGGTGCAAATCACACCAACCCAGTCCTCATCATCTTCATCTACAGGACCTTGGGATGGCGGCCTTGTAGATTCTAGTAATGCTAAATGTTGGCCGATTAACATCCTAATTCCGATTCTCGAGAGATAAAATCTATCTAAAAAGCTTTGTATCGAATCATCGACGATATTTTGCTGGCAAGTTTTCTTCCATTTTAAAACACCTTTTGCTAAAGTAATTACCGTAGCATCATGACGTTCTTTTATTCTTTGAAGAACCTTGTAGAATTCACTATTAAACATCAAGACCTCCGTTGGCCAAAATTGATAGAAATCCTGTGATTTATTCCATCTTGATATTGTAGAGTTTGGCAAGGGAGAAAAATATTTTTGCGGCACCGGAATCTGACCATCGCCGCTAAATTTGTACAAGTAATGGTGTGCAGACGATGGTACGTCCATGACTATGCCATCATCAACAAATTTTTTGTGTTTGAAACTTATATGTTGCTCCTTCTGTTTGTCGTCAAGGGCAGAAGAGCGCTGAGCAAACAACAGCTCTGCCAAATGATCAACATCTGCGCTTTTACTTCCAAAAAATAGAGACTGGTAAATAGCACCACTTTTTGTAGACTCATCATGACAAAAATTGTACAGTTCTTGGAATGATTGTGTGTACCAATCTCTCACTGTGATTACTTCTTCTATCTTGTTTAAACCTCTGGGTAATGATTCTAGTTCTTTGATTCTATGAGCCAACCGTATCGGTAGTTCATTCAAGAGAAAACATGATGCCATAAACATTAATCCAGGAGTTGGGTGAGACCCAAACTGACACATCTGTCTCAATGAGACAGCTGTCTGAGGTACCTCTGAGTACTGCCATATTTTTTTTAGCAACGAACTGGGGAATTTCACAGTCATGTTTTCTATACTGATTAGTGATTAGCACAACTTTTCTTCCTGTTTTCAGCGGGGATTAAATCCAGAGTTGTTGTTACAACAGTTCAGCGTACAGTATGTTTTCACGCAATGAAATTGTTACAGCAGAGATTCTTCAACCTTTTATTTCAACTACTGAATCGTTCTTGATGTTCGGATTAGGTACTCGTTCGTATAGATACGCAGAATAAATGTATACTGCGCAGAAAAGCAGTTTCAATTTAGAGGTCAAGCGGTTCGCTTCGAGCAAAAGTTACTCCATATACTTACGATTGTAAATGGTGTTTTTATCGTATTGCTTAGCCGCCGTTCGTGCGAAACTTATCTCTTCTAATGCGGATTAATGGAAATTTAACATGAAGCGAGTGCTGTTTTTGCTGCCTTTTTCGCTTCTTTTTTTTGTCAAGCCTATAGGTTGCTCAGAGTTTTCGACGCTTTTATGATTTTCGCTCGTACCGACAAAAATGAGACTGCGAAAAAACGGTTTCGCACGTTGCAGCCCGCAGCATGCGCGTAATTTTTAAAATGTAAAAAATTCCCAGCCGTTGCGTAAAAAACGCAAGACAATAATTGCACCGCATATAGGCACGTCGTCCATATATAAATGTGTCTTCTTATAGCAGACAACATTACATACAATATCACACTTCTCCCGCCGGCAGCTTCCACGCAAAATTTATTCTTGGAAATTGTGCCCATATAATATTTGTAATTGTAGTCATTGTGATCTTGAATTTGCCTATTACTCTTTTCTTAGCTCATACAGAGATTGTACGTTTCTCCCTTGCAATGACGATGGAAACAGGCAAAAAGGCAATAAGCGCTGGACAATCAAGAAAATACTGAAATTTTGAGGTGTTTCAATGTTAAAATATTTCAGGATGTGAGAGCATTCAAATGATGACTTGTATTCTATTTAAATTCTTAATTCGTATTTTAGTACGTCATGGCTGAACCTCTTCGCCGTTCTGATGGAGACCTCTCTAACCAGGCTTAAAAATAAAAGTTTCGGAAAAACTGGAAAAGGGATGTATCAGGCTAGACTGGTATTTGAAACAGAACACATCTGAGTAATTCAAAACAATTAATGCCTTGGTATCAGATGAAGCAATGGAAAATTTCTTAGGTCTGCTATATGTGACCTGTTGGTCGATTTCAGCATACCCAATAATTTGGACTAATTGGAAGGCAGGGAACCCCAATGCGGTATCCTTTGATTACATTGTTCTTAATACCATCGGGTATGGTTGTTTGTTGACTTCTATGATATTATTGACAACATTGTGGTCTTCAGAAAGTTCTGAAAACATAGAGAGGCCAATACTATCAACAGCCGACTTCGTTTATTGCAGTCACAGTTTGGTTATGAATTTTTTTATGTTATCGCAATACTTGTGTGGGACATCGATATGGGGATTTGATTCAGAACTAAGAATTACTTATAAAATGCGTTCTATCTATGGGAAAGTTGTCATAATTAGCCTTTTTATCGTCTTTGTGTTGAGTGCTGTGTTTGTTAATCTTTCAATGTCTGGTAATTTAACAAACTCGATGCTTCTATCTTATTGTAACAAACTGTCATTAGTCAAGATTTTCATGTCTCTGATCAAATATTTCCCACAAGTGAGACATAACTATGAAAGGAAAAGTATGAAGGGATTTCCAATTCAATCTACGATCATAGATATTCTTGGAAGTGTTTCCTCATTGGGTCAGTTGGCATTGAAATTGGCTTCTCGACCTGAAGGGCTCACTATTATTTCCCTTGTTTCCAACTTTAGCAAGATTGGAATAGGTCTGATATGCCTATTATTCAATTTTGTTTACATTTCACAGTGGATTTCATATGGTTAGTTGTCCGTCAGTAGAGATAACGGAGGATAATCTGAAATACATCATTTCCAGTCCAATCATAATATTAGTTTTGAACTTTTCACCAATGGATATCAGAAAAAAATAATACAATTAATATATATATATCTGTATATTTTATCGCACATTTCTATGGGAAGTGCATATATCTTCAGCTTTTCATTATGCATAGCCCTTAAAAAGTTAAGTAATAGTTAATATGAGGCAATCATTTAGCTTCCGCGACTAAAAATTTGTACTTCTTTTTTGTCACAAAGACATCTGTTAATGCGTCATCGTCAACAAACCATGCCACACGTCCAGCTGCACCTTCATTCACAATACTACTTGGCAAACCTTTTTCTGGTCTTTCCATTATTGTTTTGATAACGGGTGCTTTTGTAGCACCTTCGACGACAAACGTTACTTGATGTGAATGACAAATCACCGGAATTGTTAAAGATATTCTGGTTGATGGACCACTTGGAGCATTCTCCACTGGAACCACCCATGCAAATTTTTCACGTAAATTTTCTTGGAAATTGGGAAACAATGATGCAATATGACCGTCAGGAGCACAACCTAAAAGAAAGAGATCAAACATAGGGAGCTTAACACTATCCCGGCCAGCGAACCCTTTAATTAAAACTTTTTCATAGCCGTCAGCACATTCTTGTGGATCACTTATCAGAGATTCATCTATATGATAAACATTTGGGCTACCATATTCTTCTGTGTCGATTAAATCAAAAATTCTTCTTTTGGCCTGACCATAGTTGCTTTCGTCTGAGTCGAATGGTACCAACCTTTCATCTGCAAAATAGATATCCCACTTTCCCCACTGAACATCATCTCGTTTGAGAAGCCCTTCGTGCAAGACTTCAATAAGCGATCCCCCAGAAATGGCAATTTTAAAGCGACGCTCTTTTGGCTTTTTAAGTTTACTACCTGATGATCCCGCACTATTACTACTGCGCAAGCTTCGTGTGGAAGAAATCTTGGGCATGGCAGAAGTGCTTCTGCTGTTCAGTTGATTGGAAACATTCGTAGAAGATTGTTTAGCGCTAGCTAAACCATTCGATGACTCTTTCAAAGCTGTGTTCTGAGAATAAACGACATGATCCGCAACAGCTTCTGCGACTCCCGCAAACTCAGGGAATGCAAACACTTTGGGCACAGTAGTAGTCATATCGTATTTTCCGTGTGTCGTTCAGTTTCTTCTCCAGTAATATCAAATTGCCCCCAAGCGACGTTTCTTATCTTCAATATTTTGTTACAGGTTTATCACTTTTTACCAACCTAGTATTCCTCTATAGACTTCGTCACCTAAACTTTAAAACTTTCCCAAAATTATTAATCTAAACTGTTGGCTTACTCTAAACTTGCCCTCTCAAATATTATTTACGCTTCTGTTCCCCACTTTAGGCAACATAGTCCATTCGCAACGTTTTTCTTCCATCCTTCATTTTCAGCCTGATCACGAAGAAAGAGAAAGAAAGAGAGATTTGCAACAGAAAAGCTCGTCAGAATTTGTCGTTTATAGTGATAGCAACTGTGTTTCTGACCAACCAAAGAGTAATCACATTGTAATTGTGATGAAAGGCCAGCACCTGTGACGAGTCGTATTTCTGAGCACTCAAGAAATTGTATTTCTTTATTTTCAATACTTAGCAACTTATTAATCGTCATCTATGGTATTATTAAATTAGGTCTAGTGTGATTGATTATTTACAAATATTTACAAATTTATAGGTAGGGAAGCAACATTAAATTCTTTCAAACACTTGCAGGGCACTTTCTAGTTTTGTAAGCATTTCTTGCCATTCGCCATCACATGTGCTTAATACTGTGATGGCACCTCCAGCACCTATGTGCCAGGTCTTGGCATCGTCATACGAATACATGCATCTAATATTAACAGACCAGTCACCATTCATGTTGGCAGACCAGTATCCCGTAACACCGGAATAGACACCGCGTATTTTTGATCCAAATATTGGTTCAATTCTGTCTTGAAGAAGTTGAACTGTTTTCTTTTTAGGTGCACCCGTCATGGAACCTGGTGGAAGAGAGTGCTTCAAAATATCGAACCCGTTGTATTTTGAGGTTGCTAGATCATGTCCCACTATGACACTCACTAATTGAAACACAGTCTCGTATTCTTCGATAGTCATCATTTCTTTAACCTCGACTTTTGGTAAGAATTCGTAGAGGTCATTTCTTATCAAATCTAGAATCATCAAGTTTTCGCCAAATTCTTTTGGGCTCTTTAGAATTGCAGTTGCTTTCTCAATTGACATTTCATCGCTTTTCTTAACAGTTCCTTTAATTGGTCTCAATTCACATGTTTTGTTGGTATATTTCAAAAATCTCTCTGGTGACGTTGAGATTAAGCACAAATCAGACTTTCCTTGTTCTATATCATCGAATTGAAAAAAACTTGAAAATGGGGCAGGATTATGTTGTATTAAAGTTTGAAAAATACTCCAAGGCTTAATCCTTTCACTTGGGGTAATTTTCGTTTGTGTAGTCAAACAAATTTCATAACTATCACCCTTATGTAAAAATTCCTGCGATAAATCAAAGGCTTTCTTATAAGAATCTGATTTAGGCATTTCTATGTCGAACGAAACGTCAGATGGTAGGTCCCGTGGCCAATTGAGTGTTAAAGCCTTTTCGGTTATTTCGGCAACTAATTTGGAGATTTGAGTAGGGAACTGGCTCTGTAGACTTACAGTGTATGCTTGCCCGTTGGTATGGTTGATTAAAATGGCCTTACTAACAAAGCATAGTTTTGCATCAGGTTTTGGGCCCTCGTCCATGTTAGGTTCAGTATATTGTCCCATCTCATATCCCAAAATTCCAACGAACCCTCCGACAAATGGTAATTCTGGGAAATCTTCAGGACAAAGCTTATCTTCCATATAGTGGCTTAATGTACCCCAAAATTCATCCTTGCTTTCGTTCAAAACAGTTAATTGCTTTGAGGATCTTCCACTATGCAAAATTTCATGATATTTTTCAATGGTCAGTAATTTTTCACGCCAACTATGTACAGTAGTTTTGTTCAATTGAGTGTAATGGGTAAACACCTTTGATTCCTCATCGGGAATTGCGATGATAGATATTTCACCCCGATTAGGTTTAACACTAGATGAGGCCATCAAGAAAAAAGGAATGCCTTCATTTTCTAATTTATGACATATTTGTAAAGTGATTGATGGGCATTTGGTAGTGGGAGTAGAAGTTACAGTAACTTGCCCAGAAGTGTGAGTTTTTTCTGGTGAGATGAGTGGTTTCCTCTCAATCTTATGCGACAAATTAAATAGCGCCTCTGCAACTTCGTTCTCATCGAATTTCATTTCTGTGCCTGGAATACCTCTCGAAATATGTGAACTGTTATATGCACGTGCTAAGTCAATGAAGTTTTTTATTAATCTGTTTCCATATTCAGAGCAGCACGACTCAGGGTGATATTGAACGCCAAACCATGGTCTTCCAAAAATCTTGGCACCCATTAATATTCTATTGTTGTTATCAGAAGTATATGCCAAAGGTATGATTTTCCCGGAGTCTTCAGGTTCTATGACATGCAATGAATGATATCTCACGGAATTGAAAGAATTGGGAAATTCGACGTATAAGTCTTCACTATTTTCTACATCTACCTTGTAAACCTGTCCATGTCTTATCTCTTCTAGTTGTTCAATGTTTGCACCATTAACCAAACACATTACTTGGAAACCAAGGCAAATCCCTAGAATTGGCAACACAAGATCGTCATTAAATAACGAAGCAATGATCCCGATATCGTCAGGCCCATTGACAGGGTTACCAGGACCAGGACCTATCACCATTGCATCGAATAAACTCAAAAAAGGCTTTAGATCTTGATAATCTTCAAATGAGTCGTTGTGGATCGTAATGACTTCAACATCTGCTCCTTGCTCTTTTATTAATTCGACCACGTTGTACGTAAAAGAATCATAGGAATCTATAAAAAGAACTCTGAAAGTCATTTCAGTGCTTGCTGAATGTTCAATGATGAAGTCGCTTCATTGAGAATATCAACCAAATTACTTCCAATATCGAGATGGTATTAAGCGTAATAAAAATTTTACGGAAGAAAAAATGTGTATATCTTAGCCGTGCCTTACCTAAGTTTCAAAAAGCTAATTTTAAATCATGTATGTATTTTCCGGAGGCACGAAATACTAGCTGATTTCACCTTTGTACTGATGATTGAGGTATTAGTTAACGATCGATTAGGTAAGAAAGCCAGTGTCAAGTGTCTGCCTGAAGATACGGTTGGTGACTTCAAGAAGGTTTTGAGCGTTATATTGGGAGCATCTTCGCATTCGAGGATCGTGCTGCAAAAAGGTAACAACGTTCTTAAAGATCATATCACGCTTGAAGATTATGAAATACACGAGGGAACAAATCTAGAGTTGTACTATGCTTAGATAAATACGATGGTTAGCTATGATTGGAAATGAAAAACTCTTGCAGTAGGGTGATTTATGATTGCTCCAAAAAATTACAGAATCTTGCCTAAGTAAGAAGCGAATTTACAGAAAATATTCAATTTGTTTGGTTGAAGCATATTGTGATTGGTATTCATCAGAAAATACGTCCAATGCTGTATTGTGGGGTTTATCATCCTCTTCAAAATAAGAGTTGAAAAAGCTGCCATTAATTATGGGTTCAGTGAGTAATTTATTTTCAGGCGCCTCGTCAAAAACGTTAAAATGGTAATCTGTTGCACTTGACAATTCTAAAATGGAGGCCTTATTTCCGCAGCGATAACAATAGTTCGGAGCAGACCAAACAGTAGTGACCTTACCACCAAAATAATCCTGATATCCTTCATTGCATAACTGATGTGCTCTTAGCATTTTTGTTACGCCGTTTAGAGCGAAAAATTTCTCAACAATTGCTCTTCCAAAAGTATATCCCGCCCCTCGTGGAGATACTTTGAAGTGAGAAGAAGTGATATCGTTTCTGTCATCTTCGGGATCAGACCACACAAGGTCTGCCATTCCACCGTCATGAGGTATTTCTCGGATTCTATCAATAATCCTTATTTGATCTATTGATTGAATATTCGGTGATAATCCGCCATGGACACAAAATATAGTGTCGTCTATAATACATGCAAGAATCATATAATCAAAAAGATCTGTAAAATATTCCCAAACTCTGCTTCCTTCCCCATACTTATTTAAACATTCGGTATAGAATCCGTAACTTTGAGTTATTTGGCGAGATTCATGGTTTCCTCTGATCAACTGTATCCTGTTTGGGTACCTTAACTTCAAGGCTATCAGTAACGTTATTGTTTCGACACTATATAGGCCTCGGTCGACGTAATCTCCTAAAAAGATATAATTCGTTGACGGCAGTGGCCCTCCAATGTGAAAAATCTCTAGTAGATCATGAAATTGGCCATGAATATCCCCTACAACTGTAACGGGTGTACTGATATGTACCACATTGGGCTCATTCACCAGTAGTTCCTTAAGTTTATAGCATAGTGCCTTAATAGTGGGTGCAGGTAATAGTTTCCCCTCATATAATTGTTCCAAACACAAATCCAGTTCCATTTAGGGATTATCAGATTTCAAAAAGTAGTGGACAGAGATGTTCTTGATAGAGTTCAGCCGTATTATCCTTCTTTTTTCGTTTTTGGTATTTCTGATATTTCACACAAAATATTAAGTGGAAGTGTTAACTGCTGAAAAATGAACACCATGCCGCAAGATGATAATTTCAACAATTCCTAACTAGAAAGGATTTAAAGCAAGCAGAGAATAAAGTGGCCCAACAAATCCATTGCGAGCCTTTTGATCGTTTTTAGTCGATATGATGAGTGAGGGAACTTCTCCACATGATATAGGGCATTTAAAAGATATTATACCAGATTTAACGACGAAGGAAGGAACTGATGAAGAAAAGGCTCCCACCATAAGTTCAAGCAGTGTGAGCGCTTTGAATTCCCCGCTAAATTTGAATCCAGATTTGACTGCAGATCACTTAAGAAGCGCTATTCCACTAAATAGAAAGTTATCTTATTCCCAAGGACATGCTACATTTCCTACTTACTCCTTAAATTCTTCCAACAAATCATCTAGGAAACCCAGTGTGTCAGGATCTTCTGGTGATCTGACACCAACAACATCCCATAAAGCTATTTTATCTCCTAAGCTGCCGGTTGGAGCTCCCAGTAGATCAAGGTCAAATTCTCTGACCAGCTCGAAATTATTTGCCTTGAGTCAAAGTGCAGACATGAATACACATCAGCTTTCTACGCATGCAACTTCAAATAACCAGAGTTCTACAAGCATTCATGCTAACGGTGGTTTTACTAACACAATGATTGATTCTTATTTTCCCCAACCGTCGGTATCTACGCTGAATACCACAAGTATCTCGCCAACACAATCTTCACCCTCGGTAAGATCACTGAATAGTAGTGCCACTAGCACGCTCAAATCACACAAACCGTTGCAAAAACAGTACGTTCTTAATGAACAACTTTATTTGAACTCAATGAAAAATAAGACTGTGGACGAGTATTATACGTTGGGCATAACCTCCTCGAATAATGACGACGAACTTAACGAAAAAGACAATGAAGATGTGTTCTACGGGCTTGATAAGCTCGGTTTAAATCATGGATCTTCTATGTTCGGTAATAATCGATCTACCCTTGCAGACAAGGGTGTACATTCTATTGATGATGACGAATTGGTATTAATGAGTTTTAAACATTTGATAGATAGTATGAAATGGTTAAAATCAGTTCCTCCTTTTTCTTCCAGTGAAGAAGATCCATTTGAATCATTGAAACGAAGTAACTCGGCCCATAGTATCAGCAGTGATTCCATATACTCTTACTTGGAATCTCAGTTAACTTTAGAAAGACTTTCGGAACATCCTCTTGTGAGGGAAAGACTAGAATGGCAAACTATGCTCACTAGCGTACTCAAGGGTGATATTGTGAAGAGTGAAAAAACAAAGTTGGAGAGTAGAAAACATGATGAAATATTACTGGACCACAGCGATTTAATATGGTTAGAGTTGAAGGCATGGCTAAATGGTAGAACAGTAGAAGATCAGAAGAACTCTTTAGAATATTCCAAAAGAACAGCAGACGCATTATTTGAAGAAATAATGTCATTTCAACATGACAGCACAGAAAGTCATGAAGTAGCTTTAGAAAAGGTCAAAATACTTCTGGAGAAATACTACAAAGTTACCTCTTATTGGAAAAATGTTCAAGATATGAATATAGAAAAGCCTGTAACAAGATCGCAAATTTTTAATAGGAGAATTGACGCTATGAATTCATTCATAAATTCTTGTGAAGGATTGCAATACGAAGTTGATGGGTTACAAAAATGGACTCAAAACGAAGCATTAGATGTAAAATTTACTAAAGACTCTTTAGATACGGAAGGAATTTTTAAAAATGATCGATCATTTGCTGAGCAGATCTTGAAGGAAAAAGACATCGAAGCGATATTTCAAAAAAAGATTTTTTTCAAACATGCTCCCTGGATGTATAAGAGCAAACTGGTGTTTATGGAACAGCGGTCATCCATTGAGGAAATGAACTTGCCTTTGCCAGTTAGCAATCTTTCGTCTTTGCTCACATTTCCCTTGAGCCTAATTGAAGAGATTATATCTATTCGCCTTGAATATGCAAGAAAATTAAAAAAACCTACAATGATGATGATTGACCAAATGATTGACGATTTCAGCACGTATATCAAGCTTTCTGTTCAGATAAAACATACTGTAAAGGAATATTCTCAGGGATGGAAATTAAACGTAGCAGTTAAAGGCTCTTTTGACAAAAAAGTAGTCGAAGCAATCGAATTTTTATTCAAACTACTCCATTTGAAATTGATAGATAGTTCTAAAAAATCTTTCCGCACTTTCAAGGAGCCTGACGTCATGTTTGCGCATTGGGAACTACTAAAAAATGTAGGTTGTTTTATAAATGGTGCCAGCTTCGTGGTTGCAGAGGGGTTTGTTAGTCTAACTTTGAGGCTACTGAATCGATTGCAGTTGTATATTCTCGAGAAGCAGTATAATGTTGGTGAATTGAAAACACTTGAGCAGGCAAAAAAATGGATGTTTACCGTTATAGACAATGTCGGTGCATTCAAAAGAAAAACCAATAGATTTTCCAACGTACTCATGAAAGCTTTCCAGAACTCGGTTTATTACGAAATCAATAATCATTCACAACTGTTGGAAAATTTGAAGGCCAGCAATCATTTCTTAATATACACCGGTGGTATAGTGGAAGAAAATGGTATTTATTTGATAGCAAGTGAGGAACTGCTTGGGTGCTCAGATGAAGAAATCTTGGATGTTTTAAATTGTTCCCATATAGGTTCTGACCTAATACCCAAAGTTGAAATAAAGAACAGTTTAGCTATATACAACCCTCCATCTGACCTTTCATTAGCAGACACTGTCTTTGTTCAAGAGGTGGGGCGTGATGGCCTATCCTATTACCATTTGAAACAGGACAAAGCCCAAAAGCCTACTGGTAGGTCAAGGGCCACAGGTCTTCAACCCAACGATAAAGCTCAGGAGCTCTCTCAATTAAAAAGTAAGTTGAAGAGTCTCGGTTACATTTTGGTTTTCTGTCCAAGTGAACCAATGGTTTGGAGCGGAGATGTGTATAACTTGACGAGGAGTGAACCTTTGTCCATGCTGGAATTAAAGGTTGATATAGCAGCAGACACACTAGTTTTGCTGAACCAGGGCTCTTCATATGGGTTAGAATATCAAATTGATCGCTTGTATCATTGCGTGGGTCAATCAATCAGCTTCCGTGAGAAGAAGTGTACCTTAATTGGGGTTGAAAATAATTTGCAAAAAATTAACAAAGCCTATTATAGAATGACTTACATTGTTCTGTCGAACTTCGCTGTTCTCCATCGAAATGTGACGTCTAACTTTAAAGACAGAACTTTTTTTAACATGGGCTATATATTTGCTCGTGACTTCGCCAAAAGTTTCTTATTTTTGAACGTTGCAACTCACCAAACAAAGTCTGTAATAATTCAACTAATGGTCCAATTGAGTATTGAATGGCTAGCCTTTTTACTAGAAGAATGTGATCCATCACATGCAGAAACTTTTAGATGGTGTGTTCCAGCAATGGAATTTGCAATGCAAATGACCAATGGATGGAATATTTTGGGCCTTGATGAAAAACAGTTTAAAGTTTTAAAAGAGTATATTTCGAACTGTATGTCTCTCTTGATTTCTCATTTCGATATTACTGATGCAAGGTCACGAGAAGCGGAGCGCATCAATGCCCAACAGGGTCGTCCGAATATTGACGTTGATGATGCCGATAATGACATGATTCTGGCTGTCAACTCTGAAATGAGGATTAATGCGATTGTCGATATGGAAAAAGAGGTGATAAAAACCAGACATTATGCAGTTGGTAAAGTAATAGATGAGACTGATAATCAAAACAAATTTTTAAAATCATTGGCATCATCGATATCAAACGTCTCTATTAGGTGGCAAAAGCGTGGTTTCATTGGTGGTGGTAGTTTTGGTAATGTTTACTCTGCCATTAACTTAGATACTGGTGATATCCTAGCTGTAAAGGAAATCAAGATACAAGATTCAAAAACCATGAAGCAAGTGTTTCCTCAAATACGCGAAGAAATGCGTGTTATGGAAATATTGAACCACCCAAACATTGTTCAGTATTATGGTGTTGAAGTTCATAGAGATAAGGTCAATATCTTCATGGAATTCTGTGAGGGATCATCGTTGGCAAACTTATTAGAACATGGAAGAATTGAAGACGAGATGGTTACACAAGTCTATACGTTGCAGCTTCTTGAAGGGTTGACATGTTTACACCAATCTGGTGTAGTACATCGCGATATTAAACCCGAGAACATACTTTTAGATCGCAATGGCGTAATCAAATATGTTGATTTCGGAGCTGCTAAACTTATAGCTAGAAATGGAAGCAAGCAAATTAGCACAGGTTCCACTAAGTCCACAAATGCCGGTGGCATGGATATGATTGGTACGCCCATGTATATGGCTCCGGAAGCCATTACTGGACAAGGGCATGGTAATTTCGGTTCTGACGACATCTGGTCACTAGGTTGCGTAGTTCTAGAAATGGTGACAGGAAGACGCCCATGGGCTAATTTAGACAATGAATGGGCAATCATGTATCATGTTGCTGCTGGACATTTACCACCATTCCCCTCTAAAAATGAAATATCATCAGCAGGTCGAAAATTTTTGGGCAGGTGCCTTATCCAAGATGCTAATAAAAGAGCATCCGCTATGGAGTTACTTCTTGACCCTTGGATCACTCAGATAAGAAATGTTGCCTTTGGTGGAATTTCAGAAGCCCGCTCCCCAGAGAATAGAATTTAAAAGAGAGGATTAATTTACATTTCAACTTCAAACACCTTCCCCCCAATTTATAAACAGGAAATCTTTTTTTAACTGATTCGGGATTTACTAATTAGGAATCTATATATTTGTTAGGTTATTTAACCGAGGTTTAAGTGAATTGTTCGCTCACATGTGTTAATGTCCTGTTTACCCTACTCTGGAATAATACAAAAAAACCAGCATAGAAAAGAAATTTTCGATGAGGATGGTTTCGATGAGCTAGAGTAAAACGCTTTTTGGCACTATAATAGGTTCATAATAGCATTCAAAGATCTAAGGGATTTCACATAGCTTCAGTATACATACATATGGCTACTTTATTGCCTCCGCCTTCTAAGAAGCAAAGAAGAGAGGCTCAAAAGGAACATGAGATCAATCTTATTCCGGACGACCTGCCTAATGTGCTAATCAACTTTCAAGCATTCGATACTGGTGAAAGCATTGGTGGCTCTTTGAGGGTCCCTGGTGGTATAAAGGAGAATCAACTAGAAGAATTATTAAACCAACTGAATGGTGACACAGATGAACCCATTCCGTACACTTTTAGCTGTTTGGTTGCTGGGAAAGATGGGGAAAAAAGCGAGCAGATGATAGATATCAAAGACACTCTTTATCACTCAATCTTGAAACCAGGGTTGAAAACTACCGAAGATTTTATTACTATTGTCTACACACCAAGGGCAGTTTTTAAGGTTAAACCCGTGACAAGATCTTCCTCTGCGATTACCGGGCATGGATCAACTATTCTATGTTCTTCATTTGCACCTCATACCAGCTCTAGGATGGTTACTGGTGCTGGGGATAATACGGCGCGTATCTGGGATTGTGACACTCAGACTCCCATGTGCACTTTGAAGGGTCATCATAACTGGGTGTTATGTTGCTCTTGGTCTCCTGATGGCGAAGTCGTTGCTACAGGATCCATGGATAGCACAATAAGATTATGGGAACCCAAAAAAGGTCAGCCGCTAGGTGATGCCCTCAGAGGGCACTCTAAGTGGATCACCTCATTATCGTGGGAACCTATTCATTTGGTCAAACCAGGTGATAAACCGAGACTAGCATCGGCCTCCAAAGACGGCACCATAAAAGTTTGGGATACTGCCAGAAGGGTGTGCTTAATGACACTGAGTGGGCACGCGTCCTCTGTTTCCTGTGTCAAATGGGGAGGAAGAAACGTTCTGTATAGCGCTTCTCATGATAAAACAATCAGATGTTGGGATATGAATCTAGGAGGGAAGTGCATCAATATTTTGAAATCACACGCCCACTGGGTGAATCATTTGTCACTATCTACCGACTATGCGTTGAGAATGGGACCTTTTGATCACACTGGAGATTCACCAGCCTCTCCACAGGAGGCTCAGCAGAAGGCACAGAAAAATTATGAAAAGGTTGCAAAGAGAAAT
This sequence comes from Kluyveromyces siamensis, assembly GCA_030579315.1. Lineage (NCBI taxonomy): Eukaryota > Fungi > Ascomycota > Saccharomycetes > Saccharomycetales > Saccharomycetaceae > Kluyveromyces > Kluyveromyces siamensis. Next base: position 93,929 of record JAKTQE010000001.1, read on the forward strand.
GGTGAATTGGAAGAATTAATCGTCACCGCTAGTGATGACTTCACCATGTATCTGTGGAATCCTCTGAAATCGACAAAACCAATAACTAGGATGACTGGACATCAAAAGTTGGTAAATCATGTGGCCTTTTCCCCAGATGGACGCTACATTGTTTCGGCATCCTTCGACAACTCGATCAAGCTTTGGGGTGGTAGAGATGGTAAATTTATTGCTACTTTTAGGGGTCATGTTGCTAGTGTTTACCAGGTTGCATGGTCCAGTGATTGTAGACTCCTGGTGTCTTGTTCAAAAGACACAACCTTGAAGGTTTGGGACGTTAAAACAAGAAAATTATCTGTTGATCTTCCAGGTCATAAAGATGAAGTGTATACAGTAGATTGGTCCGTTGATGGCAAACGCGTTTGTAGTGGAGGTAAAGATAAAATGGTGAGACTGTGGACCCATTGAAGAATATGTAAGTATTTATGTGTAGAACAGAAGACTTGATATTTCAGCATTTTAATTTTTTAGTATGTGATGAATGGGTGTTTTGTTTGTTAAAAAAATTTGACTCGATATTCAGTTTTAAAAATTCAACTGCAGAATATATATTTGATGGAGTGCACACTTCCAGGAGTACATCCACCAGTACGCACTTCAATTTACAAATGTTTTCCAAAGCTATTGTCCGTGCAGGTTTCATATCTCATAGACCCGTTAGAACTTGCATAAGACTACAATCAACTAAAGAACCAGTTGAACACGATGTTAAAACATCGATTGAAGAGCTAAACATTGGCAGCAATCAGCCAGAACCAATGACTGAAAACCAACTTCAAGCACTTAATGATTTATTCGACGCACAAAGTTCCTTCTCTGTTTTTCCAAGGATCGAAGACGTTAAACCGGAGGAACTTGTTGGTTCTACAACCTTTGGAAAAAGAACCTATTTCGTGGAGAGAACATCCAAAGGCAATCTTCCAGTCTATACTGATATGAAGAACAGCAACAAAGTTGTTACTGAAGTTAGAAGAATTCGTGGAGATCCCGTGCAGTTAAGAAATGATCTGCAGGAGAAATTGCCTTTTATTCCAAAAAAATATTGGAAGGTACATATGCAGTCCAAGAAGATCGTTATTGAAGGAGATGCTACAAAATATGTCAAGAATTTATTGTCTAGCACCTTCTGAACTTGATTAAAGGTATATTAGTGCAGATTTCAAATTCTGACCTTTGTATATTTTATCTGTAAATAGTAAATTAAAGAAAAAACTGAATATGTAGGTTTATTCAAGCTGTTTGAACCTTCTTGTAGGTGAAAATAACATCATTCTTAACTATGGAATTCTCCCATATATCATAGAGGAAATCCAAGTTGCCCTCATTTTGCCATGTAAACAACAAATCAAGTCCATGTGCATATTTGTTTTCAAAAGTCGATAGGAGGAATTCTGTATTTATTCCACTGAATTTTTGAGTTGATTGGATTAATTCCCATTCAGTTCCATTTGAAGAAGGTAGATCACCTCCAGCACTTTGTGATGTGATTAAGTAATCAAATGATTGCCATTTTTCAATTAATTTATGACCCTCAGTCTTATCGTAAGTGATGTTATAAGAGTCATTCAGCTGTCCAAACAGCGTAGCACCTGTCATACACACTGGAACATCTAAATGAACGGTCACGCCTGTTATATTCTCTGCTCTGATGTATTCATTGAAATTCTGCAAAGCATAGCCACCAGGATAATTCAAGGATGATATATATGAAAAGGCGATTGAAACGATTAAGGAAAGGAGGGGGGTTAGTAGCAAAATGAACCTAATCACAACGCCTTTGATACTTTTGGTTTTCATATTGTTATAAAGGTGTGCGGCCGCTACAGACCCTAGAAGAGTGATCGGAGGATTTGCGTAAATGATAAACCTCCACTCTTTGTGAGGTTGAAGTGATAAAACCAGAACATGGAAATAAGCAGCTAGTCCCACGATGGTGAATTGTTCAGGAGCCAGTTGCATTCCTAAATAATTCAAAAACAAGACGGTTGGAGGAATGAACATCATTGGTAAGTATCCAGTAATGTACGTGAAGAAAGGTTGTACCCCCCATTTTGAGGATTGCCCATTAATTACGTTGAAAATTAATGACTCTAACTCAGGTATAGTTGTGTAATTCCAAAAGTACGAGTCCACTTGGTAGGACAAAAATGCACCGATACCAAAGCCAATAAAACCTGTCCGCATGATGGATAGAAGGGATAATTTCTTGAAGAACAAACAACCAATGGCAACTCCACCACAGAGAGCAAAAAGTTCTAATCGGAACACAGTTGCAGTGAACGAAAGCAAAATTAGGCACCATCTGTAATTCTCTTCTAGTGCCCAAGCTAAGGCCTGTAAGGAGAAAGGCAAGGCCATTACAAAGTTTGGTAAGGGTCTAGAACTATAGAACATCAAGTGGAATTGAGTAGCTGTAAATAAACCAAACCAAACTGTAATTTCTGAGCTTTCAAAGGAGTGTTTACCCTTTTTCTCTTCTGTATCGGTCTTAGACAAAGCCCTCTTTGCAGCAGTAATAAACCTGCTTAGGGCTAGAGCATTGGAGATGCCAATAATGTATCTTGCCAGTATTTGGCCTCTCAATGGATTTATGGCAAATGTCGATTTGAAAGGATAAGATAATCCTGCAATGATCAATGGCCCCACAAAGGATCTTGGAACAGCACCGGGAAACTCAATATGGTCATACTTAGAAATATCAGAAATCCCATATTTAAGTATGTCATGAATAGCCTGAATTGTAAAGCTTTCTTCAACTTTGGTAAAAGGGGACACCCATATATGAATAGAAATGACAATAATTAGAACTGTCGTAAGATCCAACAGAATTCGCATGCTTCTCTGAGTATCTATGTCAAAGTTTGCTCTGCCTATAAGCCGGTCGGAAAACCCAAAAAAAAAATATAATATGCTTCTTTTATACAAATTCCTTTAGGAACCGAGGTGTTTTCAATAGAAAGGATGAGCGATTTCCAATGTCAGCTTTAAAGGATTACAGTTACAAGGAAGACGAGGATGGTGAACTTCCTCCATTGGTTCTTGGAACTGAGCCCAATTTAAAACAAATTTTAGGCAAATACAAGCCAGATGGAAATATCAATCTGGTTAGTGAGAAGAAAATTGCGCAGGCAAACAAACAACTGGATGACACGTCAGGAGCAGATCGTCGCATACCTGTAACGATTATTACAGGTTATTTAGGGGCTGGAAAATCTACCCTTTTAGAAAAGATAGCTTTGAAAGGCTCTGATAAAAGATTAGCCGTGATTTTGAACGAATTTGGAGATTCGTCAGAAATCGAAAAGTCTGTGAGCATTAAAAAAGATGGAGCTGCCTATGAAGAATGGTTAGATCTTGGAAACGGTTGTCTCTGTTGCTCCTTGAAAGATGTGGGGGTTAAGGCTATTGAAGCTATGGTGGAAAGATCACCGGGGAAAATAGATTATATTTTATTAGAGACATCTGGAATCGCAGATCCGGGACCTATTGCAAAAATGTTTTGGCAGGATGAGGGTTTGAATAGTAGTGTCTATATTGATGGCGTTGTAACTGTATTAGATGCAGAACATATTGTGACTTGTTTGGATGATGTCTCGCCGGTGTCTCATTGGCATGGGGATAAGGTGTCAGTTGATGATGAAGACGATCCCAATATTACGATAGCGCATTTGCAGATAGCAATGGCTGATGTTATATTGGTCAATAAAGGTGATAAGATCAAGGAAAAATCTGAATTAGATTCATTGGAGGAAATGATACGTTCTATCAACGACCAAGCATCAATATATCATACTACATTCGGTGATGTCGATTTGAAATATATTTTGGACTTACATGCATTTGAAACGAGCCATATACTCTCCATTCCTAACTCAGGAACATTTCATGATCCCAGGGTAAGTACAGTGACATTGACATTTCCCTTTTTCAAGACAGAAGCTGAGTTTGAACATTTCATAAAATCTTTCTTGCAGGTTCTTCTATGGAAGAACTTTGGTGTTGAGGACGAATCATACGCCGAAACTCGAAACTTTGAAATTCACCGAACCAAGGGCTTGGTAGTTGTGGGCAAAGAATTTAAGGTCATTCAAGGAGTACGTGACACATATGATATTATTCCAGGTCATCCTGTCCCAGGCGTAAAAGAAAACAAGATGGTTTTTATTGGAAAGCATTTGGACAAAAAATATATTAATAAGTTACTATCCAGGCTGTCAATTATTTAGTTGGCAATAGTTTAACATTATATAACCAAAAAGTTTCTCTTTACAATTTTTTATTTAAAGCCTCACTGCTTATCGGAAAAAGGAACAGTACCACAAAACAGATGAGTAAATCTAAGTTCCAATCACTGTGAGTGCATGGAAACGATGTTTCTAGCTCTAGGAATTAGGTATCTTCTGTTTTTATAAATCATTGCAATGCCACCAAAAAAGATCATTGCTAGCAAATATCTTGCTAGTGGATGATTTTGGAAGTATAACTCGTTATCCAAATGAATTTCCTCCTTCTTACCACTGGCCAGCTCCTGCTTCATTGTTATACCAACAGAAGTGTCACCATTTCTGAATTTTTCAAGTTTTGAAAGATACTTACTGTGCAGACCTTCTAGATCACCGATTTTCAATTCTTCGACAAATGCAAATGTGATTTTCACATCGTTAACTGGCTTATCACTTTCATCTGTTTCCACGTTTTGAACTGAACTCATCAATTCTTCAAGACCTGAAACCACTTGGCCGAAAACGACGTGATGTTCATCTAAATGAGGAATTGGACCATCAGAAACAGTAATAAAGAATTGGCAAGCATTACTATTTGGTCCCTGATTGGCCATCGCAACACGACCTGGTCTGTCATGTTTCAAAGAGAAATTCTCATCGTCAAATTTCATCCCATAAATAGAAAATGGGGCAACTTTTGGCAACACATCACCACCTTGGATTACAAACCCGGGTATAACTCTGTGGAAAATGGTATCCTTATATTGAATATTTAAAACGTCATCCTCGGAAGCGTCCATCGACATCTTTCCCTTGACACCCTTTGCTAGTTCAACGAAGTTCCTAACCGTTTTTGGTGCAACTGATCCATACAATTCAATTGCTATCTCCATATCCTTTTCCTTTTGAGTCGAAGGATCCGTGTAACCAATTCCAAAAAGAACTCTGGCTGTGACAGGTGGATTAGGTTCATACCACACCTCTTTGCTGCTATCTGTTTCTGATATGAAGCTTGCATTCACAAATATAGCCAAGTACAATAACGAAAAAAAACAAAGCATCCGTCTCATATTTCCGCCAATCCACGTTAGTACTAATACAAATTTTTCAAACTGCCCTCAATTATTTCCGGTCTCTCTTGCTCCTACTCTCTGTGGGGACCTTATTTTGCTACAGGGATTGAACTAATTGTTATCCAAAACCTGTGGACCCTTTTTCCTACCATTTATATTCGTACGTGTTCGTTTCACGATTTTTTTGAAAAAAAAAAAATTTGTTATCAAATAAATGAATCGAGAGGTGTGTGGAGCATTCGGCTTGTTTTCCAAGCAAATCCAGTGGTTGCCATGATACAGTGAGGAAGAAAAGACCTCCTCAAGAAATTTCAAAAAATATGTATAAGTAGAAGATGGGTTTTTCTTGAGCTAGCGTTTAAAATCATTTTTGTAATGAATGTCATCAATAATAGATAACGCTATTTATTGGAATTTTCTGACAAGTTTAAAAACTCAAAAAAAATTCTGGATGAAAAACCAAGAGTTTAGGCAGAACTTTTAATGCATCATAGGATGAATAACTTTCTTTGTATTGAAGCAAATGGTGATCGACAGGTTATTGTAACAATTTGGCTAATAAGGAGATAACTTTTATATTTATAGGATTAGGAAGGCTAAGCAATTTATTTTTTTTTTTGGTTGAGAGTTTAATTTGAGATAGTTAATGGGGATGAGATGAGCTCGAATAAAGTGAATAAAATAAGACGAGTTAAAAATAAAGGGGGCACCCGTGCTGTTAAAGCTTGTGACACATGTAAAAGATTGAAAACCAAATGTGTACCATCTCCCGTTCCTGGAGAAGTAAAGTGTTTAAGATGTGATTCATTCAATAGACATTGTTCCTTTGAGGATTTGTTTTCTGACAGCAGAAATGATTCACCGAGGAATGTCGACAACAACGCTACAGATGGAGATGATGAACTAGATGGGGATATGGCAAATCCTGAGTTGTTAAAGGCTTTCATAAAAAATAGCGGTTCGGGATTGTCAAATTTGAATTTGAGGTACACTAAGATGATTCACAATAATTTGCTTAAAGTACTGAATATTTTGGAAAGCACCCAGCGGATGAGTATTTCTGATGAGTATGTTTCTATTAAATCAAAAAATATTGGAACTCAGGTTGACGGAAGTGAGAAATCGGTTGATTTAGATGGTCGGCGTGAGCCCACTATAAATTCATCTCTTATAGATGCTGTAGCGATGATGACCCAGAACGGTACTGGGCCAACCCTAGACAATACTGATACTTCTTTTCATCCAAATGAACTAGGAAGAACAGTAAAAAGGTTTGCTAAACCCACTAACCAGAACGATTTGCCCTTATCTGCATCTAATGGAAAGTCCTCCGCATGCTCCCCATGTTTTTCTTCGCCGTATACCTTGATGGCCCAATTAGTTCCGAAAGATAATTTACCACTACTTGTCCGAAAATTGCATGAACATGACTTCAATCAATTTGAAAAACCTATCGTGGATGATGTCGTTGAAATGAACATCATTACCGTAGAAGAAGCAAACCTTCTAATGCAAAATTTCCGGGATAGATACGGAGAGTGGTGTTCCTTCCCAGAGTCAATTGCTACCGAAAAACTTGTACAAAATATAAGGGCGAAAAGATGCTCACTACTGCTATCTGTGTCTTGTACATTGGCTTTAAGATACACCGATGACTACCACGATTTGAAAACTAGATGCTATAAAAATTTGTTGTTAAAACTTCGCTCTGACTTGGAGGTATCTATGCGGTATACACCACAATCGAAAGAGTTCATTCAGGCAGTTGTTTTACTAGCTATTTATGCAAATTCAATTTCAAGTGATTTTTTATGTGTTGACGCATGGTACATGTCTTCTATCGGAATACAACATTTTCTTACAAAAGGATTGGCTGATTCTCTGGTTAACCCATGTAACCAGGCTGTGAACGGCGTTTCTCCACTTAAGTTGAGATCACCTCTCAATTTGATGGATTTAGTTATTGGTGGGGGATCGAAAATGGTAGAAGATGAACCATTTGAGGAAAATGAGGAGTTCCAGCTTCTTTCGATGCATCGATTATGGAATCACCTATGTCTTTGCCATCTGAATAATTGTGTTCTTTCTGGAAGAATGAACATAATCGATAACAAGAGGCTGGGCCTCTGTAACCTGACTTTAGAGCTACCTCATTCAACAAATTTTGATGGAAGAATGGTTGCTGAAATTTCTATCGCCAAAATTGTCTACACTTTCGTTCAAAGCCTAGATACCAGACCCCCAGGAGATGATGGGCTCCTAAGTGATGTTGCCGTAAAACTTAAAGACTGGTTAGACACTTGGAGCTTCTTATTCACGCAACCAATTACACAGTTCGTAGAATTTAACTACCACTATGCCCAATGCATAGTATACTATTCATGGTTTCATCATCAGATAAGTTTACAGTCTTTTGGAAATATTTCTTCAACAATTAAGCAAATTGACCCTTCCAAGACGTTTGTTGCAGATTATCTGAACCAGTTTATTCCTGTGCAAAATGCAATTAAGGCTATTCCTTTGGAACAGAAACTCTTAATGTTAGACCATGCGCAAGCTGGCTTACACTCGATGGTGAATTGCACTTTTGACAAATTTAAATTCTTATCAGACCATTTAATATTTGCTACCGTGCATCTATCGTTACTTTCTTTAACACTGGTTGATGCTCTCTATGGTTCTGAGACAGGTTCTGATGCAAGAGTGGTGAGTGTTTTACAAGATGTAAAAAAAGTGAATCAAAGGTTTCAAAAGATACGCGAGGGCGAGTTAAAATCTTTCTGGGTTGAAGAAGTTGATCTTCGAATCCCCAGTGTAATTCTTCAGTATCACAAAGCAATAGAAGGTTATTTGCAAGAAAAGTTTGGCGACGTAGATATTCAAATCGACCCACATTATCATTAGTAAATATAAACCCATTATAAACCATATTTCGTACATATACCGATCCAATTACGTCCGATACAAGATGAGGTAGTTGGTTCAGGAGACGTGGTAGCAGCAATTGAAGTTGGTGTTCCGTGGGAAGTGCTAGAGAGGTGCACTTTCGAAGAAGTTTCTTCCTTTGGGGGGTTGCGATCTCTCACATAATTCCAGTTGTAGCAGTCATGACATTCTGGCGGCGGACTGCAGATTGCGACGTCCTCGTAACCGTTTAACACCCCGTCTATTACTGTATGAATCCTATGATTTAAAAGGGTTACATGCCATCCCTTATCTGAAACAACATCGTAAACACAAACTTTTCCCGTATGGCACCCTGTTTCCATAGCATATCCGGCAATGGAGCAAGAAGAACCACCCCCGTTGCATGTTCCCATGAAAATAGGATCAGCGGTGTGTCCTATATGCCATATACCCTCTTGATATGCAGGCAACCCTGGAGGCATTGGTAGATGCAAACGCTTCGTAGCAAGCAGCTCTCCAGGTGCTTCAAATGCCACTGCAGGTACCCCAAAAGTACGACCAAGAAGACTTGCCAATGCACCTCCCAATGAATGACCAGTAATCCAAATTGCAGCATTTGGATACTCGGCCTCAACATTCCTATATATATCCAAAACTGCTTGGTAATATCTGTCCTTTCGATAAAGCTCTTTTTCTAAACAGCTTTCATCACAAGTGTACGATTTGACGTAACAATCACAAGCGGTCGTCCAAAGATAGCTCACTCTTGCGCAACAGCATGAAAACAAGACATTATCATTAACTTTGTCTTTTTCCGTTGTTTCGTCGTCACCAGCACCGGTTATACCCTGAGCACTTGTTCCTTTTAAAGCAATAATAACAGAACTAGAGTCTTCATTTGCAAATATATGACCTCTGACACCATCTCCATCCCAACCTATACCAACGGAAGAATCTGGATTTTCTAGTTGATCCCAATCACTAACATTCCGCCAATCACCTTCATAGGGAACTCGCACATAGGCGTTAGATGACATTAAAGCGAGAGATACTATGGTCTCTTTATCGGTCATATTGGGTGCAAGAACATCTTCATTTACCCACTCTAAATTAATTTTTGAAGCCATCTCAGGGTTTTGGTGTGCATAATTTAGAAAGTTTTCCACATATTCTGGATCCCTGTGCTTCATTCTTGTAATCTGCACAGGCAAGGCCTTTATAGCGTATTCATGCGACCATGGATTTGACTTGACAGACGCCGGCCAAAGTCCTTCCTTATCAGCTTCCGTTAAAATAAGCTCTGAATAAAAATTTTGGGCTGTTTCTGCTAATTCTGGGGTAATATTTAGTACTTTGTATGCTTTTCTAGTTGAATCAAGTAGTCGCTTGTGTATAGCTTTGATTCTGAAGGTAGACCGTCTTTCCTCACTGTCTGAAACTACTGATTTGTTTGATGTTCCCAGAATATTGGAGTCAACATGTCGCTCAGCAACATGGAGACCAAAGAAAATCGTTAATATCACAAGTGATACTGTTATTATATGAATCCACCTAGAAAAATACTCTCGCATCCTTTCATCTGATGTTTTCATCCCTATACCCCTGTTTATCTCTATCATTTGGTAGGGGTAGATTTTTAACATTAAAAAATGATTAATCTCTGATACACAACTTGAACAAAGAAAAAAGATCGAAGGCACATCTCAAAAAGTGTAGTTTGTATATACCATGATTCTTGCATGGCTTTCTAGATTGCAAATCTGGATCTAGCTGTCGCATCTTGTCATCTTGAAGTAGGTTGTACCTCTTTTTCAGAACAAAGCTTAATATTAGGCTAATAATTATTGGTTTTCCAGTACAAAATCGCTTTCAAGTTAGAAAATATCAAACCGACATACAAATACGAAACGATTTAATTTATATAATACTAAAGTCTATTTGAAGTAAATTTGGGCGGAGGAGGGTTTCTGAAAAGTGATTTGCACTGGATTAATTTAAGATCGTTAATCTTCGGAATAGAATTTGAATCCGCAGTGTTCGATAATTCGTAAGTCTTCTTAAGTACACAATCAACCAGTGAGAGTGCACCATTGAGGGCAATTCGCAAATCGATTTTTTCCATTCCCAACAGAATATCCAGTATGATTGCGCTGAAAAGGTCACCTCCGCCAGAAAAATGTGCCTTGATTTTAGGCACCGAGAAGTACCAGTACTCATTAAAATCTGTGCCAGCAGAAACGAAATTATCAAGACCCTGGTTCAAAGGCAAAACTACACTTGTAACCACCAAGTTTACGACCTTTGGATAAAGTATGTGAAACCTTTGCATGGCACTTTTTAGTGAGGCTAAGTCTTCTATTTTTGTCTCTGTCAAGAGTTCAAGCTCAAACTGATTCGGTGTTGTCAGATATATTGCCCCGGTTCTGAGAATATTCTTGTAGATTTCCACCGTTTCTTCTGGAACATAAAGTCTTCCTTCGTCCCCTAGAACTGGGTCAAGAATCCATTTCAAATTTCGATTCCTTTCACACATCTCAGTGACAACTTTCCCAATACGTTGCAAACCATCAATATCTGGAAGATAACCAGTCAAAACCGCACTGTAGTCGATATTTAACCCCTGCAGTAAACCCTGCCTCACAATATTTTCAAGATCAAGGCCATTTGATCGGAAACCTGAAGCAAATCCATATGCTGGATGGTTGCTGAATTGTACAGTGTTCAGTGCATCAACATCCCAACCTTTACATTGCAATGGGAAGGTAGCCGCTTTGTTACCAACGTACCCATGCACAACATGGGACTGGATAGATAATACCTTCTTAGCTACCATTAGGAGATATGATGTTTCTGTTTATACCCCGTATGGCAACAGAACTGCCTATTTAGTAAACTAATATATTGTGCAAGTAGAGACAAATTTGACTGCTACCGCTTCGATAAAACGAATTCTTTTAGTTCGTTAGACAAAAAAACACAAGGAATACAGAAAAACTCCGATGAACAAAGGAAGAATATTAGAATCAATAGTGGGGGATTCTAGCCTAATATATGTGATGATTCAGATCTCAAGAAAGTAAATCGATCACATATTATCGCACGTGATTTACAAAAATGCCCCCAAAGTGATTGTTTGACCCCCCAAACTCAGTGATATATATGAATCAGGTTTTATAGAAAAAAGATTTGGGTTTGCACATTTGTGCAAGTTGGCAGAGAAAGAACATCCAAATACACTGCCCTTATTTCAGGCGTACAGCGATAACATCAGGCTAACACAGGGAATTGCGGTGGCATAATGCCTAATAAGATTATAAGTACCTCATATAACGTGGGATACCCAATATATGGTGCAAAATTCTTGAATGAATCCACTCTTCTAGTTGCTGGTGGAGGCGGGCAAGGTAATAATGGAATTCCAAATAAGATCTCGGCGCTAAAAATCGACTTTGATAAGAAAAAGATCGTTAAAAGGTTTAGAGAATTAACACTAGATGAAAATGATGATTCACCTACAACATTGGACTGCGCCCATAACGTTATTTTGATGGGTTGCAATGAGAGTTCAGAGAAAATTAAGTCTGGTAAGGGCAATAACCATTTGAGGAAATATATATATGAAAATGAGCATTTGAAGTTTGTCGCAAGCATTGATCTTGATGGTTCTACGAAGCCTGAAAATTACACGAAATTAACCTATGTATCACCGGATGGGTCCGTCGCTGCCATTGCCTCATCAGATGTGCCTACTGTTATTAGAATTGTGAATCCAGTAAACTTGCGGGAGACATATGAAGTCGAAACGGGAAACGATGTCAAGGATATTCACTTCTCACCAGATGGGAAGGTGTTGAGTTATATAACCGCATCGACTCTCGAAGTCATGTCAATTGTCACCGGGAACTTTATTGTTCGAAAAACCGATTTTGATAAAAATTGGGTGCTGTCCAAAATTCGGTTCATAGATCAGGATAATGTAGTGATAGCTGCCACACTAAAAAAAGGTAACGGTGTTGTTCTGGTGAAAATTTCATTGAAAAGTGGAGTGGCTAAAATGGTCAAACACAAGGTTATCACAACCAAATTCAGAGGTGTAACCTCAATGGATGTCAGTCGAAGCGGTGAACTGGCTGCCTTAGCCGGTAATGAAAACTCTGTAGTGATTGTTACATTAAGGAATTTCCACGTTGCCAAATTCTTTAAGCAGGTGCACAGCTTTGCGATTACCAAAATCACATTTTCTCCAGATGGATCTTTGCTAGCATCTGTTTCTGCGGCTAACACTGTTCATGTGTCCAAAATTCCTGAAAAGCTTGCACTAGATTTAACAATTTCGGAATATTTATTCAAGATATTGACTAACCTAGCTTTTGTTGTTGCTATTGTGGTGTTGGCACATTATACACAAAAAAACCAACTGCATTATAAAATCTATGACTATGCTGCTTCAAAGTACTTGCAATACAAAGAGAAAACTGACTCTTCTAGTTATTTCGTTTTAAATGAGTATCCGTCTCAAACCACCCTTTCTAGAGCTATGCCAACTTCAATTACTTTTTCCAGAACAAATATTATGGAAAATACTATAGGACCGGGTGATTTAGAAGCCCACGATTTTTTATCCGATGAATCCACGTCTTTGGATTCGTCTTGGAATAGTAATGTTGAAGACATTCACACCGATCTTGAGCAGTTTTCTCACGAAAGCACCGAGTCTATGACAAAAAGTGCAATTCAGCTTACAGAAACAAGCATCGAGCCCATAACAGAGATCAACATCGAATCTATAAAGGAGAGTGTAAGTCAGGTTGCAGAAACAAGCGTTGAACCTACAACAGAGATGACGAGCCAATCTATAGAAAGCAGTGCCGAATTCATAGACGAGATTGTAAGTCAGGTTGCAGAAACAAGCGTTGAGCCTACAACAGAGATGACGAGCCAATCTATAGAAAGCAGTGCCGAATCCATAGACGAGATTGTAAGTCAGGTTGCAGAAACAAGCGTTGAGCCTACAACAGAGATGACGAGCCAATCTATAGAAAGCAGTGCCGAATCCATAGACGAGATTGTAAGTCAGGTTGCAGAAACAAGCGTTGAGCCTACAACAGAGATGACGAGCCAATCTATAGAAAGCAGTGCCGAATCCATAGACGAGATTGTAAGTCAGGTTGCAGAAACAAGCGTTGAGCCTACAACAGAGATGACGAGCCAATCTATAGAAAGCAGTGCCGAATTCATAGACGCGAGTGTAAGTCAGGTTGCAGAAGAGAGTAGAAAAATTCCGAGCAAAAATTTAGCCACAATGGAGGTTTCCCCAATACTTTCTAATATTGAATCTAAGTATGATTCAGAAATTATTGAAAACAATTTTTCAGAAAAATTTCAGGTCAAATCAGATGATGGTTTATCTAGTGCCCAGGAAAAAGAGTTGACGCCTCCAACTAGTCACGACAAATTCAAAACGACAGATGACACATTGTTTAAAGACTCGTTAGCTGCTCACTACAATTCTCAACTTGAACAACCATCACATGTTCTACCATCTTCGAAACCAACACAAAAAAATGAAATTCCTTATTTGGACGAGCATCTCAACACTGAATTGATTCATGGCTCCGACTACTCGTGGAAAAATGTAGAAGCGGTTGATAAAACAGTCACAGTTGTAGTGGAAGAAGAAATCACCGTAACAGAGGAACTTATCAAGAACGTCACTTCTTTACCTGAAGAGCATGTTGCGAATACCGAAAGAGATTTTGATGCCATTGGAAACGTGGAGAATAGTGTCACGAGCTCTTCTGAGTTGGACGGCTTAGTAAAAAAGGATAATAACACTTTTATATCAGAGAATGAGGCCGAGCCTTCAATGTTAGCTCACCAACAAGTGAATCCTACAATGACGTCTTCTCAGCTTGAAGAAATGTCTGAATTTGCAATCAACATTGAAAATGGTATTGGGCGTGGTTATTCTGAAGAAATACAGACAAAAGATATAGATCAACTCATTTCGAGAACAGAGGAAATAGTCCCTTTAGATCTTTTTGAAGAATTGGAAAATGTTGGAAGTGACACCCTTTCGGAAGTCGATGAACCAGCTGATTCACGGCAACTTAAAGAATATTTCGATGAATGAGTACTATAACGATTTGGAAGATGAATGATTGGAAGATGTAGAAACCTTGCTACAACTCACCGTAACTTTGAAACATATGACTACTTTTCTGGTTTCATCATCATTAGAGAATGAACTTAGTCTTATATATCAAGAGCATCATTCTTATGGCATGCCTCAAAGTGCAAGTGCTCAAAATACCAACTTACTGCTCCTATTGAGAATATAGAACATGCTATTACATCCTTGTACAACTGAGAATTGAAAATGGTGGGACTTTTTGAAAAAAATTTTGGCAACCTCGTTATTATTTTGATATCGAACAGTGTATCCATCATATTTTATTTTAACAAATCGTCTCACTCGTAGTAGGATAAAATTTGCCCAGTAAATACCGGGTACTTTAATAGCTAGGAGGAAGGTTCTTAGAAAAAGGAAAATGTGCCCAACTTTAAATTTATTTGTCAACTAATTATTTCAACACCCATTATTGAAATACGTCACACCTCTATAAACTGATAAATAGAACATTTTAAATTCAATGAAATAAATGTAAATCACTTGAGCGGAAGGTCAATTTCTGTCCGCTCTGCATCTATAACCTGCTTTTGTTCGGTGGCCTTCTTGTTGCTTGCCAAAGCCTCCTGCTTGAGCTCTGAAAATATTCGTTTATAATGTAAAAGCCAACCCTTGCGATCAAAGCGATCGGTCTTGAATAGTTTCATCATGTTCACCCCAGTATTATTGACCTTATTACTCCGCAACATACTAGTGATACTGTTGCCCGATGTTTGATGCGTTTCTAGATTCCTAGAAGATTCCCACTTAGAAAGCTGCTTTTTAAGTTCATTCTCATCTATGGGATCAATAGAATCTAAAAAATTACTATTCCAAAGCATCTCATAGTGGTTGTATCTATTGATCATTTGCTGTTTAGAACCATTGGTTGGGAGTCCAAGTGATCCCAGCTTCTGTTTAAGTTGTGATATAGATATTGACTGAAAGTCAAGTTTTGGAAGTCTGGACTCTTTGGATTTTTTTAAGCCTGACCTCAGATATGATTCTGTGTGTACGCTAATTTTTGGGATTTCCTCAACACGATTAATCGAGTCGATTTGTTCTCGCACTTTTCTGGAGCCGTTCCCAGTTGGAGTTTTCGCATGATCACTAACATCTATTATTTCCAGAGAGCTTGGATTTGCCTGTCTAGGGGTTTTCAAACATTCATCAATATGTTTTGTTTCTAAAATTGTCAAAGGAAAATATTCTTCACATATCGGACATTGACCTATT
Source organism: Kluyveromyces siamensis (assembly GCA_030579315.1). NCBI lineage: Eukaryota > Fungi > Ascomycota > Saccharomycetes > Saccharomycetales > Saccharomycetaceae > Kluyveromyces > Kluyveromyces siamensis. Next base: position 109,576 of record JAKTQE010000001.1, read on the forward strand.
TTTTGTTTGTTTGGTTTCTTCATTAATAAATTACCAATCACATTCTTTTTCTTCTTGCGCTCAGCACCAGTCTCTAGTTGTGATGGCTCAAAAACTCTTTTACGTGTCTTTAATACCTGTATTTCTTCAACATCATTGAAAGTGTCCTCATCAGTTTTAGCTCTTAAGTGTTTTAATAAGGGTTCTCTCACCTTCAAAAAGCTTTTACAAATTTCCTGTACTAGAAATTCCTTCTGTAACATAGATTCTGTTAGTTCACTGAGACAGAGAGGGCATTTATTCTCCTTCTGTAAATATTTTCTTATACATATTGAACAGAAGGTATGTCCGCATGGTGTTAAAACAGAAGTTTTTAAAAAGTCCTTGCAGATATGGCATCGCAATAGCGAATCCAAATCTGCAAGTTCCGGAATGACGGTTTTCGCAAAATCATATGGATCAGACACATCAGATGATGCTCCTTGTTTGCTCATTTTATTGATCCCTTCTTTTCTTATACTTTTACGTGCATGTCCATAACGCTCTACGCCAAATAAATGTAGATTTTTATTTTTTGCCCATTTACATCATCAGAAGAAGAATGAGTTTGAGGACCATCATGGTGAACAAAAAATCAATTATAAGAGATCAAATTCGCAGATCCAAGAGCTACTATTAAAGTAGAAAATAAAAGAATATGTAATAATACATAAGAAATCACTAACGAGAAGAAGTTAAGCTTTAAGAAAAATCAGCGAAAAAAAAGAATTCGCCACGAATATAAACCATTAATAAAACAAGAGAGAAGTGAAGCTAAAAAAGGGTCTGAAATCCCGAATGAAGTCAGACGCCTATCTTTTCAAGAAAAGAAAAATTAGTCGAGCCCATCGAATGGAGGAGCAAGATGCTTCTGTTTTCTTTTCTGTGGATCTGGTCCAGCATCTTGAATGTTACTTCCTATTGCCCTCTTCCAAACTGAACAAACATCAACTCCGAAAAGAGCACTAGAAGAAAATTTTGAGTGCTCAATGAGTCGTGACTGGCCACTCTGTAATGATACCTGACAATCTAAACTCAGCTTTCGAGGGGAGCCAAGACTTTTTTTTTCTGTCTCGTATTGAACCATACAGTCGTCAATTGACTGCACGAGTGGCGAGGTTGTATTTCTAAAAAGAGAAGGCGAGGCATAATAATCATCAAAAGCTAATGATGGGCTATGCCAATTGCGGATAGATCCCGGTTGATTTTGCATATCCTTGTTTCCAGAGGCCGGCGTAGACAAAATGTGGAACTTTAATGGTGCGGTACCCGTTTCTTTAACTGGTGTTCTCGAATTCGGATGATTTATAGGAAACAATTGCAGTTTACTTGTGGGCGACGCGGGCTCAAAACTTGTGTTAAAGGAGGACGTATACTTTTTAAACTTCGGAGAAGACATGGCAGCAATGGAGCTTTCGTCATAATCATGCAATTCCATTGGTGGGTACGTCATTTTAAAGGAGGGCTGAAGAAGAATAGTATCTTGGCGGCGGCATAGTTGCTCATCAAAGCAACAAACTTCCTTGTCAGATTCCGCATAAGCTTGGGTTAATTTTGCATCATCCTCAACAGGACTAAGTTGAGGAGAAGAAGGAACGTCTGCCATAGATATTTTAATTTCGTTGCATCCGGCTTGAGGATCTTCTTGGTCGCTTTCTTCGCCAGATAAATCGGTAGGGGATGAATCAAGGACCATCAGTTGAGATTTCCTTCTGTTCTTAATGTTACCTGTACTAGGCGATCTTCTAACGATAATATTTTGTCCTTCAGAGTTGACTATATCCATACTTTTGAAGTTTTTAAGTTTCTTTCTGAATTCTGCAAAAGAAAATGATTCTTTGTTCCTGAAGAATTTTGAATGATGTCCTGATTTTATTTCCCAAAAATGCCCCTTACCATCCTGCGATTTACCACCTTTCACGAATGCTTCATTCAAAGACAGGTTATGCCTGATAGAGTTCTGCCATCCTGCATCTCTAGGTCTGTAGTACGGAAAATGGGACGAAATCCAATGATAAATCTGAGATAAAGTCAATTTACCATTCTCTGATTGTAAAATGGATAAAACTATCATCATAGCATAAGAATATGGAGGCTTTTTGTTCGTCTCTTGGAGGGAAATTCTCTTGGAGTTATCTGACAAATGCTCCATGAATTCTTCAACTGTGTTCACACCACTTGTCCTACCTTGGTCACTTTTAAGTCTTTTAGCACGCTGGGGTTTAATCGGCGATGATAGTTCTGGAGATAATGGATCCAATTTACCATGTTTGTCTTTAGGTGTTCTTGATTCAGAAATACTTGATCTATGGACGAATGAATGTGGTGGCGTCAACGCTCCTTGTTCCAGAATATATGCGTCACCTTCCTTTTCCTCAACGTCTGAGTTACACCTTTTTCGATTTAGGGAAACATCTTTCAATGGTTGCCGTAATTGAGTAGCTTTGCTCATTGTTGCGATCGGGCCCTGAATTCCTGAGCAAAAGAGGCTTTACTTTCGAACACGGAAGTGACTAGCTCCAGCAAAAAAAAAGAACAAGCTATGTACTGGGTTATTACCAAATAATTTGCTAACCGAATCCACAGCAAACACGGACAGATCTCTTAGCTTTACCTAATCCAGAACCGTAAATCAAAGTTGTCTTGATAAGTTGAACGTAACTTTTTTCCCTGAAAAAATTTGACCTTCAAAATCGATAAATATATGAAAGAAACCTCTAGTTTCAGTGCGAGACGATCTTAAATCTAAAACAATTCTTATAACACCTCAGATTATGTGAAATTATCCTTGAGGGGTTAGTTGAAGGTTTATAGATGAAGCTTTCAAGAGAAAAAAACGCGAACTTTCAAAGTTTCTCCCCAAAAAATAAAAAAAAACTAGCACGACGCGACGCGACGATATCTCATATATGAAAAAGAAATGCGGAAGATGAGATGATAGTGATGGGGCAGGATGACAAGGTACATTGTTGCTTTATGGCACGATTGCTTTTATGAAAGAACATATTGAAATGGCCATAGCGACTCATCCTAACATATCTCTTAACGTATATATATCGTGAGAAAACACACGAAGGTGTTATTGTGGTAGTTAAGTTTTGAAGGTTGTTGGTCAGGAATTGCTGCCGTTCTCCAATTATTGTACTAGGGGCGAAAAACTCTATATTACCCTCGAGACATGAAGACAGACACTTCAAATGAGCTATGTGTTTTTATTGTTCATTTGGTGAAATTTGACTAAAAGCCCACAGCTCCTTCAATCAGCACTTGCACAGCCTGAGCAACCGCAGTGAATACATTGCTCAAAGGCAAGCTTTTCCTTTTTCTTGAATGAATTTTCCTCTAAAGTTTCTCTTGGAACCCTACAAATACAAGTTTTACCATGTACAGTATCATTTGATTGAATGCACTTGAGGCAACATAATTTCTCATAACCTTTTTTCTTCCATTTAGCTATCAACATCTTATCGGCATATCTCTCTCTCAGGAGCCATTCATATAGCTCTTTGGATATTGCATTTCTCTTAAAGTATAAATCATACACATACCGGGAACGTTGGTGATTAAGTTGTATTATTTTCCAAGTTATATCATTTGACTTCGTAGTTAAATTAGATCCTTTTTCTTTCTCAGCTTCTTTAAGCTGAAGAGCGAAGTCATCTAAAGAAGGGCGAATATTGGCAAATCCATCAGGAGCCTTTTTTGTTCTATTTGTTTTGATTCTTGGCATATATAGAATAGGTGCAGATAGAAAGTTAGTCGATCGATGTCCTTGAAGCTACACCACAAATTCATTGCCTTGCCGCTAGTTTTTTCGCACTGGTTAAAAGATGTCTGCTAATCCAAAAAAAAAGAAAAGATACATGTTTTGAGAAACAATGTTAGGATTCAAAAAAAACGACACCAGCAGGATTTGAACCAGCGCGGGCAGAGCCCAAGAGATCCCTCAGTTTTATTCGAGTCTCTCGCCTTAACCACTCGGCCATAGTGCCTTATAGATGCTGTGTTGTTAAAATGTAACTCGGTGTATAGGTATCTTAGCTCGTGACCTATCTAAATAACTCAATCGAAGGATAACTGACTCTAACCTCTTGTTGGTCTTTATTATACTGTTCTTACTTCTTATAACTAAGCACGCGAGTAAATATAATTAAGATCATAATCTTGAACTTAGACAAAAGACGTTTCTCGACGAGCTTTTATACGTTTTCCTGGAGAACCAGGTTTAACTTGGAACCTAATTAATATCTAGCTTGCTTGCCTGCTGATTAATTAGATTATTATTCAACTAATACTCATTCATTGATACTGTCGTTGATTCTTTAGTTTAATCTGACTTCTCTGCCTTCAACTGATATTTACGTGGAATGCACGTGTGAAACCTAGAGCCCAAGCTCCAGTTACCCTATAACATGCTGATACATTATCTATCCTTTTTATACCTTGCAAAGCATTGTGATGCATTACTTAATCCTTTGGTGCCAGTTTTTTTATCTTTTTTTATCTAGCAACTTATTTTTCATCTATTATTAGTTATTACTTCAGTCATACATATATTTATTTAGGTGCTGTCCCCTATCAATCATTAAAAGCCGTTTTACATTTTTTTATCTCAACCATATACCGTGTATACATGGAAGGAATAGAGTTGGTAAAATAAATTTTGTTAGTCATAATACATTCATGGCATCAAGCTCCGTTTACATTGAGCAAAATAATGTAACACTATTCTATCATTGAAGTTTGATTCATCTACATTCTGTTCTTTCTTTCTTTTAGCCAATCTTTCCACATGAATATCACCATTTCCCATGCCATAAGTAAAGTGATAAAGCCGACACTCAAGTTGAAGGTAAACATTGGTGTGAAGCCCCTGTATTCCATAGCCTCGATGACTTGATCAGTAGATTCCATGAAAACAAGACCGCCGCAAAGTAAGCAGAATGCAGTAATTAATTCAGTGAATGGTCTAGATGGGTTCAGATTTTTGTTTGGAACCAACATCAACAAAATAAATGTGAAGATTCTAAAAAATGAACCATATGATAAAAGGTTACCCCATTGTACATGAACAGTGGTAGATGTTGCAGAGGCTTGGGCGTGTTGAGACATTAAAATACCTGTCCAGAAAATAGTGAATGCAGGGAATGGATTGGGAGAATACCCCGGGTTACCACTATGAATAGCCTCGGATTGAATGTTGGTGTGCTTAAGGACATGGTTGAATCTCCAGTCGCTCAATTTAATCTCGGCCAAAAGTCCGCACAGCCCGCAACCAATAAACATAAAAGCAATCGAGGCATGTTGTAGATCCTTTGCAGCCCATGCTCCGCCCGGATTTGCCAAATGTTCCAAGAAAACGTTGGTTGTTCCATAGAAGAAGATTAAAAATGATTCAATGGCTTCCATCGTGATGCCACCATGAGGCATCCACCTGAACCAAAATGAATTGGTATCTCCGACTTGGTTTTTGAAAGTAATAGTTTTATTCCATGCCCAACCACGGGTCGCACCAAATCCACAGTAACGTGCCAAAGAAACCAAGCCTAAGCTAAAGAACACCCCACCTTTAATCCAATGGGCCAACAAATTAAATACTCTGTTTCCAAGGCCAAACAAGCTACCCACTGCGATACCGACGGGAATGTAAACGAATAAAAATATCAGCAATGGATAATTGGTTAAATGGAATAAAATGGTAAACAAGGAGGAGAATTTATTAGCCGCATTTTGCAACAATTTGTATTTGTAAATTTTAGCCAAAAATGTGTCTCTTTTCACTGATGACTTGCTTTGGTGTCTAATCTGGAATCCATCATTGTCAAGCACACTTTGCTCTAAATCTTTGGTAAATTCTTCGTCACCAATTTCAAATGAGTTCGAATCGTCGCGGTAATTGCTAGCTCTCAAATCATCTTGATGTCTAGACTGTGGATCAAATAGTGTAGTAGTTGGAGATCCAACAGAGTTTCTGGCATTTTTATAATGCGATTCGTTCCGTTCTTGGTCAATAGAGTTTGGTGTTTCATTGCTAGTATTTTCCCCGTAACCATTTAGTGCAATGAAATCTGCATTTCCCGTATAATTGTTCAATTCAAAGGATACTTCAGCATCAGAACCACCGCCGGAAAGCCATTTTGCAGTTCTAACGATCAATGCACTGACAAAATGAACTAAGGTAACTACTAAGAGAATATAGGACATTCTCCTATACGCGTTTTTTGGATACATGCCCTCTGGGAAAGACTCATCAAAAATAGACAAACTCAACAAAGAACTAATGACTAGAAAGTTGAAAACCGCAAGTAATGGTATATACCATCCAGAGTCAATGTTATTTAGCGCCAGACATACCGGATAGACAAAAACAGTGGCAGCACCAATTGTGAAAACATGATACCAGAAAGCGCCTCTATTACCTTTGTCGGAACTGAAAAATGTCGTAGTATTATAGCTTTCCCAATATAGACGCTCTGCAGGTGTCAATTTTGTTTGCAATATTGGCATACCATGTTCCATCCCTTCATGTGGGACAGGCACTACTGTAGTATAATCAATTTTCGAGGTTCCAGAAGAACCACTATTTTCGGATACAGAGCTTGAACCCATCATTCCAGAAGAGCTCATCCCCATGTCATCATCCATCTCCATTTCCATTCCATAGGAGAATGCTGCAAACCCAAATACACTGGTTAACAGCGCCTTTGAGAATCTCATCGCAACGTATAAATTTATTTATCGAACGATAAGTTTAATTTGCTGTTAATAATACCTTATCGCTTCCTCAAAAATTGCAGTTATCGAAGGTGCAGCTTTATAGGGAACTTGCTGATGAATGCTGTTTTATACCTATAAATATAATTTGAACCAAATGGTCTAAGCGTCAAAATGAATAAACCCACAGCAACCCGTATATTAAGTCTACGTTCCAACGCCGTATTCTGTGCCGTCGAGAAAAAGAAAAAACGGTGTCCGTATTATTAAAAGGGATACCGATGAGTTTTGATGAAAATTAATAACGAAAACCTTGTAACCGAATCGAGCCGAACCGGACCGATTAATAACTTCTTAATAGGATCCTCCTCTATCCGGGTAAAAACAACGGCTAAAAATTTCAGCGTTGAGCAGTTAACAAAGGGGTTTTGCTATAAAAACTTACTTGCCGTGTTCTGGCGCGAGCGATTGAATACAAGGGGCTCCCAAGAGTGCTCGTTTTTATATAGCCTTCATTATGTACTTTGACAATTGCAAGCATCTTACTCACCAATGAAATGTATCGATAAATTACGGAAATAAATAACCCAGAGAACCCGTAGGCGGACATTTAACCCTTAACTGCGATATACTATTAGGTTGCCCAGATGGTTATGTAAAACTACGGCTCTCCTAACAAAAAAAATCCCGATCATGCGACTTAAAAACTTAGTAAATACCATCTTTACTCGCTCAACTGCGGATAAGCACTGGAATTAACTAGGTCATGTAGCGGCTTTACTTATTGACCACAGACAATCCGCACGGTAGTGTTGTGGACAGGATCATCTGATTCACTTTTACAAATAAGAACCTTCATTACATAATTGGGCCAATTTAGGAAAGTTAATGTAGAACAAAATTGTGCTAGCAAAAATCTATATGGCACTCTCTCAGTTTACATCTGTTACATATTCCGTAGACTAGTCTCACATTTTAGGCAGCGGTCTGGGAATAAAATAGACTGTTTTCCTTATGCGAAGCGGTCGAAAATTATTAAGCAAAGAAGAAAACGCTGAATAGTCGAACCCCTCATCTACTTCCCTCAACTCTTTAGAGTCGGTTACGACTGTAAACTCCGTGATCCGTAGGCTAACGACAGGAGCAAGGGCAAGAGGTTCCGTTAATACGCGCAGAAATTCTTTTATACGACGATGCGCCCACTTTGACCACACAAGGCCCACGCATCGAGAAACATCCCGTCTTATTTCCTTGTCAAACCAAATGTAAGCTGAAGAGTCCGCTTCGCTGACGACTCAATGCTGCACACTATTAAATTTCGTCATACAAGCCGATTTTTGTGTCGGCCGAGAGTGCGGGCCCAAGGAGGGTTAAAGAACAAGCAATGAGGCAAACATTTGCGTTAAAAAAATTGCTTTGCCTGTTATGGTTATTGCAGGTGCTTACCCAAACAATGATTTAAAAATTGAGCAAAAACATAGCAAGCTGTTTATTCGTCAGTGATTTTGGTACAGGATTTTCTGTACGTCTTTTCCTCGCCGTGCCATCCGGAGCTTGAAGAGGCAAAAATCCGTAAAAAATAGTCTTGTACGGTCTAGGCAAAGCGAAGAGATCGAAGAATTTCAATTCCGCGGGACATAAGGGGGAGGGACAACTACTTGCAGTCCGGACAATCCAGGGGTCAAAAACAAACCGAACCCTGCTGGTTTTTCTCTTTTTTGCCAGGGAAGACAAAGGATCTAAGACGGAACAGGCCCCATTGCAATTCCCATCAGAACATGGCTTCATATGTATGACACGGACCGGGTAATGATACATCACGTGAAACTATTTTTTATAAATGTTTTCTTTGGAAATGGGTTTGTGCTGCAAGAGGTTCGGCGGCTAAAATATTTTTTTTATGTCATTTTTCCTACTGGGATGAAGAATACTCAAGCATTACTTTTGTGGCAGTAAAAATCTAACATTGTGAACAAATTTGTTTTAGTTTATAAAACTAATTCATGATAACAACTTTGATAAGCGGTAAAATATGAATAGCAATATATTAGGAAATATAGGGCGACATGGATGATCGGGATGTTACAAATGAATTTTCAGGTATTGAGATGGATAGCTTTGATCAGAAGAAAGGTGAGGGAGAAGAAAAAAAATATGAGGAGATTCCTCAAAATCCATACGAAAGGAGGCACGCTGTTGGTCCCGATACAGAATTTGATTCTGTTGTAAAAGAACAGTTGAGTAAGATTTTTGATCGATTAGTGAAGAAATTTGGGTTTCAAGAGAGCAATAGCGATAATATGTTCGATTACTTGATAACTTTATGGCGATCACGATCCTGTCGGATGCGGGAGCACGCCAATAATAAAAGTGATACATTAACGATAGATGGGTTGTTGTCAATATATAAGGATTATGTTTGGGGACCTTGTTCAAATTTCACAAAATGGTACACTTTTGTGTATGGGACTGGAATTATGCCTGCGTGGATGCTGAGAATGACACGTGATAATGATGTCACTATTCAAATACAGGAAATGATGTTGCAATTATCATTATGGCTATTAATTTGGGGAGAAGCCAATAATCTGAGAGTGATGCCAGAGTTGTTATGCTTCATTTTTGATTTAATGAATTCTGAATTCTATCTTCATTTAAATGAAGAACCGATCCTTAAAAAGAATGCTAATTGCAAGGAATATATATTTAAGAAACAGAATTTGCGCTCTCCAAATATGACTGAAATGAAAGAAGAAAAAATGGGAGGAAATAACCCCAACTTTTTGATTGAAGTTGTTAATCCAATTTATGAATTTATTCAGTTTCAACTAACTTGGAATAAGAAAAATGATCATTCGCATATTATTGGTTATGATGATATCAATCAGTGTTTTTGGTCGATCGATGTTATTAAACATTTCAAATTAAAAAATGGTGAAAATTATTATGATTTACCTCCTGAATTAAAATATCATAAATTTAGCGAAATTGAATGGTCAAAATCTCTTCGAAAAACCTTTAAAGAATCCAGAACCTGGTTTCATTTAATTACCAATTTTCATCGAATTTAGGTACTTCATATTTCAACATTTTGGTATTTTTCAGTAATGAATTTGAAACCTTTATTAACAAGTTACTATGCTCAAAGTTTCGATAATGAACCAGAGTTTTCGAAATTACTCACTATTTTATCTTTTGCGGGTTTTATATCTTGCGTTATAACTTTAATTGCTCTTTTTGGTGAAATATATTTCATACCTAAAGATTCAAACCTAAGAATTCCCATGTTACCAAGACTTTTAACGATAATTTTTTTGAAAGTTTTGAATTCAGTTCCAATTATAGTTTATTTTACGATACCGACTGTTAAAAGTTTTAATAAAAGAATAAAGTTAATACTTAGCTTTGTTTCTTTGTTCATTTCAATTTTAACATCATTGTATCTTTCAATTGCACCTCTTAGTGATTTGATTATCTTTAAGAACGTTCTCAAAAATCGAAAAGAAAGAGAATATTTTGTCAATAATAATTTTAATTTTGATATTGGTAAGACTGAGACAGAAGGAAATATTCGAAAGACGTTTGTTAAATTTCTTTCGAATAACGTGAAAATAAAAGCGAAAAATCCATTTACAAAGAATTGGGCTGGTTTCGATTCGAAAAATTCTCAACTTTGCTCAATTGCGTTATGGTCCATCGTTTGGATTTCTAAATTTTGGGAATCCTATTTCTTTTTATGCTCATCCATTAAAGATCCGGCCGCTTATCTTTTATTATCCAAATTGAATTGTTCAGGAAGTGATTCCATATTTCATTCTGCTCTATGCTTGCAGTGGCCTAAAGTGCTTCTTGTCCTAATAGTCATCACAAACTTTGTGTTATTCATACTTGATACATATCTATGGTTCGTGATTTACAACGCTTTATTTTCATTGATGCGGTCAATTTATTTAGGCACAACGGTTCTAATGCCTTGGAGAAATGTTTATTTGAAGTTAACAAATAGAATAAAGAGAAAATTATTACCATGGCATCAAGAATGGGATATTGAAATTATTTCCTTCATTTGGAATGAAATAATTTATTCAATGTATCGTGAAAATCTAATAACCAATGAACACTTGGAAAGATTGATATTTCACAAAACTAATGAAAATACGATATTAAAACCTTCCATTTTAGCCTCTCACGATGATCATTTTTTCCATTCCAAATTATTCAAGGATGCTAACGAAGTGCATAGGAGATTAAGATTTTTTGCTCAATCTTTGCATTGTCCTTTACCAGATCCTGATACGATCGAAAGAATGCCTACTTTTACTGTTTTGATACCCCATTACAAAGAAAAAATATTGTTATCACTTAAAGACATAATCAAAGGAGATTATGCCAATTCTAATATTACTTTATTAGAATACTTAAAATTGATCTATCCCACTGAATGGTCGAGCTATATTGAAGAAACTAATAGGCTAATGACATCTGAAAAAAATGAAATTGAATCAAATGGGGCAAATTACAATGATAAATATTTAGCTGATAGTTTTGAGGGTAAAAAGCTCGAATATGATGATGATGATGAGCTGGATTCAATGAAAGATGATGATACAAATACAATCTATTTTAAAACAAAGAGAAAAAATAAAAATATTTCCAGTTCAGAAGCTTCAAAATTTTTTTTAAGACCATCATCAATATTTTATGATATCGTTGATCCTTTTGAATATCATAAAATTCCATATAAATTCGCAGGGTTTAAATTAGACGTTCCTGAGCAAACAATTAGGACAAGAATATGGGCATCTTCAAGAACGCAAACACTTTATAGAACAATAAATGGATTTATGAAATATGTTGACGCAATAAAAATTCTTCATCAAACTGAAAACGAAGGGGTGAAGAAGACAAGAAATGTAAAATCATCAAAGAAATTAAATGAAGGAGTTAAAAAAATATCTAATATGGATTCCGGGTATTTGATGGCCATTCAAAAATTTCATATGGTTTGCTCTATGCAAAGAATGAATGAATTTACGCAAGAAGAAAAAATTGATAGAAATCTTCTTTTAACACAATTTCCATCATTAGAAATAGCATACATTGACGAAGATACTGATAAAATTACGGGGAAGAAATGTTATTATTCTTGTTTGATTGATGGTTATTGCGATTTAAATGCGAATAGAGACTATATTCCAAAGTATCGAATAAAATTGTCTGGTTTTCCAATATTAGGCAATGGGAAATCAGATAATCAAAATCATGCAATTATTTTTACGCGTGGTGAATTCATTCAGTTGGTTGATGCAAATCAGGATAATTATCTTGAAGAATGCCTTAAAATTAAGAATGTTTTGAAAGAATTTGAGCTTCATGATGTTAATTACGGCTCAAATCACAACTTAGCACCTGTAGCAATCGTTGGGACACGAGAACATATTTTTTCTCAAAATAATGGTATATTAGGTGATATTGCAGCGGGTAAAGAGCAAGTATTTGGAACTTTTTTTTCCAGGACAATGGGGTATACAAACTCGAAATTACATTATGGACATCCAGATTTTATCAATTCAGTTTATATGACGACCCGCGGAGGAGTTTCAAAAACTCAAAGAGGTTTGCATTTGAATGAAGATATATATGTTGGTATGAATATGATTATGAGAGGTGCAAGGATCAAGCATTGTGAATATTATCAATGTGGGAAAGGACGTGATTTAAGTTTTAATTCAATTTTGAATTTTACAATTAAAATTGGATCTGGAATGGGTGAACAACTTTTATCGAGAGAATATTATTTTCTAGGAACTTCATTACATTTTGATAGATTTCTTTCATTCTATTATGCACATCCCGGTTTTCACTTGAATAACGTATTCATTTATATTTCTCTGGGTTTGTTACTGATTATTATCTTGAATTTAGCGGCAATAATAGATTCCTCTGTTTTATGCATATACAAAAATACAACGAAAAGAACGGATCCCTGGATCCCAGAAAATTGTTTACAATTGGTTCCAATTTTGTATTGGCTAAGAAAATCCACCATAACAATGCTCATAATTTCTATGATTTCATTTTTACCTTTATTTTTACAACATTTAAATGATAATGGTGTTTTTGCTGCCTTCAAGAGATTACTGAAACAATTAATTTCAGGTGGCATACTTTTTGAAATATTTTATTGTAGGATTTCTTCACAAGCCATGATATCTGATCTTCTATATGGTGATGCTAAATATTTGGCAACTACTAGGGGATTATCTTTTGAGAGAATCCCATTCATTACGTTATTCACCAAATTCGCAAATGAAACAATTTACTTCGCTGGTATTTGCATTATTATATTGATGTATGCAAGTATCGTTATGTGGGATATATTTTTACTTTACTATTGGGTATTTTTTCTCGCATTAATTTTGTCGCCATTTTTCTTTAATCCTAACCAATTTTACTGGAATGAATTTATCCAAGATTACAGGAAAATGTTATCTTGGTTTATTAAATGGAGAAAGGATATATCTTGGTCAAATCATATTAAAAACTGGGAAAGTCTTTTTTTAGTTGGTGGCGAGAATGATGCAAACTGGTTGAAAGTTATTATCGCAAATATTTGGTGCAATATAATACCGCAAATTTTTATGGTCATTTTTACATTAATCCCTTTCATTCTCACAAATATTAATAATACCGGAGCCATAACGGTGGAGGCTACCATGAGAATAATAATAGTTGTTTTGATTCCAATAATTACTAATGCGTTGAGCATCATAGTACTATTTTTGATGTCAATACTTCACGGAATACTCATTCATAGAAGAAGTCATTCATGGATTCAACAAACTTTATACGGTATTCAATTATCAATCAGTTTTACCTCAATTTTTTTTCCTTTTCTTCTTCTTTCCTTCTTTCAGCGATGGGAGTTAAAAGATATTGTCCTGGGAATGGTGGTATCTTTAACGATGGAAAAGCTCTTGTATCAACTCGTTGTTGGGATCCTTGTCCCATTCCAATGTGAAAATGAAAAAACTAATGTATCTTGGTGGACGGGTAAATGGCTGAAACAAGATCATTCGCTATCAACTCCTTTCATCGTATATCTCCATAAAATATTTGAAATCAGATTATTAACCATTGATTTCTTCCTAGCGCATTTGATATTAATTATACAAGTGCCATTCCTTTTAATCCCCGATATCAACAGAATACATTCACTAATGTTATTTTGGAGAAAAGCGGAGCTCGATGCTAGACCAATATTGTTTAGAACCAATAGCAAAAAAAAGCGGATAATCAAAGTTTACTCCTGTATTTTCACTTTTACTTCACTTTTAATCATCATACTATGCATAATGCCCTTGATATTAAGCAAATTCTTTGTAGAAGATACAGATAACATCCCACTTATCATCGAAAGATTAATTCAGCCCACCATTAGTATCACACAAAAAACGAAATTGGGCTTGTCAGGCTACCATGCTCTTATGAAACTTCCAAAAAAAAATTGACATGCACTGAATTCGGGCAACGACACAAGGTTTTCAAATTAGCCTCTGAAATCTAGCTGGTAATTGTTCGACCTCAAGTATTGAAATTTCAAAAGATGATTCTTTCAGATTATCAGTAGCTGTTTGCAACCTCCATTGTAATTTTTGTTTGATTTTATTCTCTGTATTGTTCGCACCATTTATATGCAAGAGCCCCTTCTCGCACATTTTTATAGCCTCGTGATTTTTGTTTAGATTTATTAGAGCCATAGCTGCATTGGAATAAATAATTGGGTTTTGGGGATCCAATATGATGGCCTCATTGTAGAAATGCAAGGCTTTTTCGAATTGCTTGTTCTTGAAGTGCATGTTCCCTTCTGCTTTTAGTTGTTCACAGTCAGACATCTGTTCTCAAGGTTCGTTAAATCAAATGGAATATTCTCTCTAAAAATCAATGAAGAAAATGGTTATATATCTTGCTATTCTTATTCTTTGTCAATCTTAATGTAGTCGTTAGTTAATTCAAGCTCCTTCTAATACTGCTGAATTGATAGATGGGATGGAGATCACTTGAATTAAAAAAAAAAGTGTTGATTCAGAAACCAAAAAAAACATGAATTTCGCTCCCGCGTTTGTAACGGAAGGCTTTTTCCCTCAAACATTAAGTCTATCCATGGAACTCGATACTCTTAATCCCAGTTACATAATTCATCCAAGGTTTTGTATCGGTGCACTTTTTTCGTTGATATACCATTGATACACTTTTCCTTTTGTGTGCAACGGCTTCATTTGGTACAATGGCAATAAGTGATGCGGCCTGTGATGAGATAGAAGCACTGGAAGCCATCTACCCTGATTTAATGACTAAGCTAAATAATGATAGGATCAAGATCAAAATACCACAGAACGAAGGGATATGTTTACATATCTCATTTCCAGAGAAGTACCCCGAAGCCGAACCGCCTCATTTGGTAGAAACTTCTGTTGCACCGAGTATCTCAAGTATTTATAATCACAAATATTTACAGCCGTTGTTTGAAGAGGTACTTGATTCGATATTTAAACCCGGTGCGGTTTGCATTTTCGATTTCTTAACTGAACTTGATGGCGTGTTGCATATTGAAGCTCCAGACGACAGCCAAATTGATGAAGATGAATTAGAGAACCGAATGAAAAACTTAAAGGTTGATCCACTTGAAGGTTGGATCATGAGCGAACCAATATCCGACAGAAAGAGTACATTTGTTGCATTCGCGACTAAAGCGGAAAACGAGGAAGAGGCATTTGACAAGTTGGCCGCCTTAAAGACAGACAATAAAATTATAAAGGCTCATCATGTCATGACTGCATGGAGAATAAAAGGCAAAGGTGATGTTGTGTTTCAAGACTCCGATGATGATGGAGAAACCGCTGCTGGAGGTCGGATGTTACATCTTCTTGTAATAATGGGTGCTTGGAATGTAATTGTGGCAGTAGCACGTTGGTATGGGGGTATTCATCTTGGCCCTGACAGGTTCAAGCACATAAATTCCGTAACCAGAGAAATAATCGTAAAAGGTAAGTATGCAGATAATGATGCCACAAATATCACAAGCAGAAAAGGCAAATAAAAGAAGGCCCTTTGTTTTAATCTTTATTGAATATTTTCTATAAGTAATGGGGGTAAATGCGAAATTTATTATCAAAACTTTAAATAGTATACAAGGCTAGGAGGCTATAATTAAATTAAATTCAGTTCATTTCTTGCCTTTCTTGTGCCTCTTGGCCCTTTGTCTAACGTTGGAAGATTTTTCTTCCGCCCATAGTCTTTCTAAATCTGCGGTATCTACACCATCTTCATCCTCGGGGCCTGTCTCCAATGACCTTTTAGAAGTTGATATATCTTCATCGTCATTAGATGAAGGTGGAAGGGTAGGCTTTTTACCAAATTTTCTTCTTCCCGGATTAATGCCCTCACGAATGGTGCCTAAAGACTCTTGATTTAGACGCGCTGCATCAGCGAAACTAGCAGAAATAATTACTCTAGGTTTAGCAAGGCGTCTCAGATATTCATCACTCTTATTAATCCTCCATTCGGAAGAGTCCTTGAGTTTACGTTCAGTTTCACGGGTTTCCATTTCGTTCTCTACTTGTTGTGCTTCTTTCATGAATTTCATGTTCATGACACGGGTCGATAACTTACCTTTGACATCTCCTGATTTATTCTTGGACATTGCGAGATTACGAGAGCGACCTACTTAATACAGGAACTAAAGCTTACGGCAGTCAATTTATGATTCGCTTGACTTAATTTTTATGTTGTGCGGTTCCTGTTTGATGTAATTTCCAGGAATATCAGATTTGCACTATAACGTGCTTATTTTGGTTTCGAGTCAGCAACCTGAAATTAGAATATTGGATCACAATTAACTCCCCCCGTAACAATCTGCTTGAAACAGTGGTCTGGAATGACCTTCGCTATTAAATTTTAAAAAAATTCTTCTCTTGCCAACTATTATTCTACAAGACTACTGTGGTATTGGTGTGTCCAGTTGCATTATGGAATTTAGAATTTACCTTGTCTTCTATGTTTGTTTCTTTTTGCTGTTAAAAATTTTAAAAAGTTTTAGTGATGAGATGAGTTCTGGACAGCACTAGATTAAAGACAAAAGCCCGTAACGAGCAATGAAATCAGACTTTAGATTCTCAAACCTGCTTGGGACCGTTTATAGAAGAGGTAATATCATTTTCTCAAGCGATGGTTCTAAGTTACTATCGCCGGTTGGGAATAGAATATCTGTTTTCGACTTAATCAATAATACTTCGTTCACATTTGAGTATGAACATAGAAAGGAAGTTGCATGTCTGGATATTAATAAACAGGGGACACTTTTAATATCTGTTGATATTGATGGTCGTGCTATTTTGGTCAATTTCAAAACAAGAAACGTTTTGCATCACTTTAATTTCAAGGATAAAGTTCATGATTTGAAGTTTTCGCCAGACGGTCGGTTATTTGCATTGGCATCTGGTAGGTTTATACAGATCTGGAGAACTCCTAAAAATTCAGATGAAAGACAATTTGCTCCTTTTGTTAGGTACAGAGTGCATGCTGGACATTTTTCAGAAATTACTTCTTTAACGTGGTCAAAAGATTCAAGATTTCTTATTTCCACTTCAAAAGACCTGACAGCAAAGATATGGTCTATCAACTCAGATGAAAAGGATCTTGCTACTACTACTTTTTCTGGACACAGGGATAATGTTATTGGAGCATTTTTCAGCAAGGATCAGGAAAAAATTTATACTATTGGAAAAGACGGAGCGTTGTTTCGTTGGGAATACACTCTCAAACCGGGAGAAGAGGAAGAAGAACATGAAGCAGAGGATGATCTTGATCTATCTAAATACAGCTGGAGGATTACTCATAAGGATTTCTTTTACGCAAATCAAGCTAAAGTAAAATGTTGCACATTTCATCCAGATTCAAACATCCTTTGCGTTGGATTTTCTAATGGTGAGTTCAGGTTGTACGAATTACCTCACTTCACACTGATTCAACAGTTGTCTATGGGACAAAATGCAGTTAATTCTGTTTCGATCAATAGTTCGGGGGAGTGGCTAGCATTTGGCTCCAGTAAGCTGGGGCAACTTATCGTTTACGAATGGCAATCTGAGTCATATATCTTGAAACAGCAGGGTCATTTTGATACTCTTAATGCCCTCTGTTATTCACCTGATGGTTCAAAGGTGGTCACAGCCAGCGATGAAGGAAAAATTAAAATTTGGGATGTAGCTTCGGGGTTCTGTTTGGCAACTTTTGATGAGCATGCAGCAGCAGTTAATGCAGTTCAGTTTGCAAAAAAAGGACAAGTTCTCTTTTCTGCTTCTGCTGATGGTACAGTTAAAGCGTGGGATCTAATCAGGTATCGTAATTTTAGAACTTTTACTGCCACTGAAAGGATCCAATTCAATAGTTTGGCTGTTGATCCTAGCGGTGAGGTTGTGTGTGGAGGTTCAGTGGATAGTTTTGATATCTTTGTATGGTCCGTTCAAACTGGTCAGTTACTAGATACTTTATCTGGTCATGAAGGACCTATTTCATGTCTCTCATTTAGTAACGAAAACAGCATTTTGGCTTCTGCGTCATGGGACAAAACTATAAGGGTTTGGTCAATATTCAGTAGATCACAGCAAGTTGAACCATTTGAGGCTTTCTCTGATGTTATTTCTATATCTATGCGACCTGATGGTGAGCAAGTTGCCGTATCTACCCTTAATGGTCAAATATCTTTCTTTGATATCAACGAGGGCAAACAAGTAGGTATTATTGATGGAAAAAGCGATATAATTTCGGGAAGGCATCTTGAAGATAGGTTTACATCCAAAAACTCTGCTAGATCTAAGTATTTCACAACAATACACTACAGTTTTGATGGTTTATCGCTGATTGCCGCTGGTAATAACAACTCGATATGTTTATATGATATTGCTAACGAAGTTTTGTTGAAACGCTTTACTGTCTCAAGAAATATGAACTTAAATGGTACCATGGAGCTTTTGAACTCCAGCAGAATGACAGATGCAGGATCTTTGGATTTAATTGATCAAGATGGAGAAAATTCGGATTTGGAAGACCGTGTCGACAATACCCTGCCAGGTTCAAACAGAGGAGGCGACCTTTCAACTAGACGAGTAAGACCAGCCATTCGTGTCACTTCTATAATGTTTTCTCCATCTGCTAGCTCTTTCGCAGCAGCTTCCACTGAGGGATTATTAATTTATTCTGTGGATAATGAAATCATTTTTGATCCATTCGACTTAGATATTGATGTGACACCAAAAAATACCATAGATGCTTTAAAGCAGGGCGAATACTTGCATGCTTTATTAATGTCGTTCAGATTAAATGAACAGTACTTGATAAACGAAGTATATGAACATGTTCCAACGAAAGATATTCCCTTAATTTGCAATGATCTGCCTGTAGTATATCTTTCAAAAATTCTGAAGTTTATTGGCGAATATGCTATGGAATCACAACATCTGGAATTCAATTTAATATGGATTAAATCTCTTCTTTGTTCGCATAGCGCTTATATCTCTTCTCATCCCCATGACTTTTCGAGCTCCTTGAGAGCGGTTCAAAGATTTATTGGAAGGGTTGCAAAAGACGTTGTATCGATGTCCAAATCAAATACATATAGCTATAGGTTTTTGACAAAAACAGACGGTTCAACTGCTATTCAGAATGATGAACCAAGTCGTGCAATTAATCTTGGTGAAGATGCTGGCGAAGAATCAGAAGATATGATGGACGTGGAGTCAGAGGAAGAAGAATGGCAAGGATTTGATGCAAAGCAATCCAAAATACCACTAGAGGAAAATGAGGATTCAGATGAGGAATTATTATCGTAATATAATTATCTAAGTAACAATTCTAGCATAATAAAATAGACTCTTTTTTGGTTAGGCTTTCAGCTTTCCAATTCACATCAATCAAATAACGGTCTTTCACAGAGATAAGTTAAAATTAAAAAAAAAAAAAACAGTAAAAAGTTTAAGCGATGACTTTAAGTTAGCAACATTATATGTGAATGCTCAAGAAAAGAAAATAAATCAAAATGCCAGTCACAAACATACTAGAATCTATCAAGACACTATTTAAGCAAGATTCAAACACGTACAACAATTATGAACCTTGCATCAGCATTTTGAATCAATTAATCTGCAAAACCGCCCAGGATGAAAAAGCCAGAGAAGAATTATCTAACCGCGAAGACTCTTGGTTGGAAATAAGAAACACGATTGGTATATTGAGAGATATCAAACTCGAAAATGTTCATATATCACAATACCTACGTGTTGTTAAGGCTGTTGCGTTTGTTTCACGTAATTTGTCAGTAGGAAATAGACATTTTCCTCAAGAATTACTAATACCAAATTGCTTGATTTTATTATATTCAAAGCTCCGTACATCGCTGGGACCAGATACGCTTATCAAAGAACTATACATTGCTATCTGTGAGTTTTACTTCAATTGCACAATCAATGATGTTATTTTTGATAGAACTTCAATTGATGAACATGTAGCTTTTTTTACGTGGTCCATTGATGTATTGGATAGCATCTCTGGTCAGATGCTTGTGTCAAAACTAATTACAAATTTGATGGGAAATAACGAATTTTTAGCGTGCCTATTTGAAGGGAAAGGATCCCTAACTTTGATTGAAAATGTTATCATGAACGAACTGGTGATGGCGAGGACAGAATTGCCAACTATTATTGATAATAAAAGCAATAAAGCCGAATCCTTGTCGACCCTGGCTATACTACAACTAAAAATCTTCAAGAAATTGGTTTCTCATGAGTCGTTTGGAACTTATTTGAGGGATCTCCGTTCAAATCTTGGTTTTGCAAAGCTCAAGGCCACTCTTGAAATGGCCTGCCTTACAATCACCAGCTCCGAATCCTGGAATAAATTCGAGCTCACTGGAATAATGGCATGGTGTTTTACACATTTTGAGATGTACTCTGCGAAAGCAAACACAGTTTTTAGTACTGATGGTCCTGATGTTGATTATCACGAGACCTACATAGTCCTGGAATCATTGTTGGATATTTTGACAAATTTGGCACAATATGAGCATGTTCAGAAATACATACTGGCCTATAACGGACTAGAAAAGATCATTTTTCTTTTTGATATACTTGAAAAGAATTGTCTAAAACTTCAGTTGAACAAATCCCCCAGTACAGGTTCCAAGGTGCCCTTTAAAGCAATGGACTATCTAGGAAATGTCGTCACTTCTGAACATATTTTGAGGGCTCGTGTTCATGGTGGAATTATCGATGAATCAAATTTTCCAGGAATTAAGTGCTACCTCGTTGAAATTTTAGGGTTTATGGCATATCGCCAGGAAACGACACAGGATATAATACGAGAGCTTCATGGCCTAGAATTAGTGCTATCTAACTGTATCATCGATGATAATAATCCATTTCTTAAAGAGCGCTGCATTTTGTGCCTTAAATATCTCCTTGCAAATAATCAGAAAAATCAAAATTTTGTCGCAAGCCTGGAGGCAAAAAAGCCTATTGACGATTCAGTTTTAGAGAAAGCCGGCTATGAGGTGTCGGTAGATAGTAAAGGATCTATTAAACTAGTACCATCAGACCGGGAAC
The DNA here is from genome assembly GCA_030579315.1 of Kluyveromyces siamensis. Taxonomy (NCBI): domain Eukaryota; kingdom Fungi; phylum Ascomycota; class Saccharomycetes; order Saccharomycetales; family Saccharomycetaceae; genus Kluyveromyces; species Kluyveromyces siamensis. The sequence goes on from JAKTQE010000001.1 coordinate 130,962, forward strand.
AATTTCCAGAGAACGAACTACTGAATAAAGCTTTCGAAGAAATTAAAGATTAACGATATTATTTTTGTTTGGAAACTAATTAGATAAATAGTGATTTCATAAGAGACGGAAATGCATAGATCAAACTCCCATCTTGACCAATTCTTCCTCAATCGCATTTTTCACTAATTCGACATCCGCTTTCTCGACGAATTTTAGCTTCTTTTGCAGGGTAGACAACGCTTTAAGTTCCTCAGGCAAGACATCCTTCTCAAAGGAATATCCATCGAAAGATGACAAGGACTGATTAACGGCATCGGCAAATTTAGCAGGATGGGCTGTTGACAAAGAAATATAGTTGATCGTTTTGTCAGCATCCTTCACCATTTGTGCTTGGGTTGCAAAAATACCAACAGCTGTGTGTGGATCAACCACATAGTGTTTTGGATTTACAGATGTTTCATAAACCTTTTTTATGGTATCAAGCGTTTCTTGATTAGTAACTCTCTCAGAATCAAAATCCTTTTGAGCGCCTTCGATAAGTGATGGAGGAACGGTAAATTTACCTTCTGATTTTAACTGTTGGAACCATGAGTTGATTGTCTCACCAGCCTTTAAATCATTATTTTGGGCGACATACTCACGAGCCAAGTACCACAGCAATCTTTCAAAATTTGAGGAAATCAAAATATCCATTGCTGGACTAAATGTGACAGCAACATCATCAGATCTTTCGTAAACACCAGTTTTTAAGAATCTATCCAAGATATCATTTTCATTAGTGGCTATGACTAGCTTGGCAATTGGTAGACCCATTTTCTTTGCAAAGTAGCCTGCTAAAATGTCACCAAAATTACCAGAAGGCACGACAAACTTCACATTTCCTTCCTTGCCGTCAGTGGCTCTGAAGTACGAGTAGAAATAGTAGGTTATCTGGGCCAAAATTCTGGCCCAGTTGATAGAGTTGACTGCACCAACATTATGTCTAGAGTTGAAATCTTTATCAGCAAAAATTGCCTTAACGATATCTTGGCAATTGTCAAATGTTCCTGTGACAGATAGTGTTTGGATATTTTTATCGGTAACTGTTGTCATTTGCTCCTCTTGAATTGGAGAGATTCTTCCAGTTGGATATAAAATGAAGACGGAAACGTCCTTCTTACCTCTCAAACCATAAATAGCAGCAGATCCAGTGTCACCGGAAGTGGCACCAACAACAGTTATCTTTTTTTTCTGATCTTCTGGTAAATTCTTGTTATGTCTTTGTAAAAAGTATTCAAACAAGTTACCAACAAATTGCAATGCGACATCCTTGAATGCATAGGTTGGACCATGGAATAGCTCAAGAATATGCAAGTTTTCTTCTGAACCGGTAACATTTTTTGCTACTGGCGTAACATCTTCGGAACGGAATGTTGAGTAAGATCTTTCTATCAAATCTTTTAGATCGGCTTCTGAGATTTCATCAGAGGATATGTACAACTTCATAATTTCAAAGGCTAATTCCTGGAAACTTAGGTTAGACCACTTTTGAAATAACTCTTCTTTGGAGACATGAGGGATGATTGATGGTAAGAATAACCCTCCATCTGTGGCCAAACCTTGAATCACCGCCTCTTCAAAAGACTTCACACCTTCTTCCGAAGATCTAGTGGATCTGTAAACTTGAGACATGGTTAAAACTAGTAAATTAATATACTAAAACTCCCTTAGCGTCGCTTTCAGTGAGCTGCTCTCTATTACAATTGTTTCTCTAATAATTCAAGATGTAGAAATGTTAAAATATTTAAAGTCAAATTTAGATGATGACTCTTTTAAGAATTTATTTTTTTTTTTTTCAAAATTAATTTTGAAAACAATCACTGAAGACGTTCTTCTAGAATACGAGGACCATCAATATATGGATTTCGAAGAGGAAACGTGTCACATAAAAGACGTTTGATTAATATGTAACTCTATATAATTCACACATATTTCAATTTATTGTTTCATTCTCCCACTTGAAAGCAGGACACCAATGTTTTCAAATAACACAGATTCGTTTTCTTTGTAAAATTCTGCTCTTCTGACGGTGTCTTCATTAAATCCTGCATCACCAGAAAGAACCTTCAAAGCTCGCGAGGATGAATCCATGTAATTGTTTAGCATGTTGACAGGATCACTGGCTAGGTTGTGGAAAAATTGATACTTTTTGGCAGTAGAATTTAGTTGTACTTGTAAAAGTTGAACTTTTTTATTAAGGGCCTGCAGTTGAGGCTCTATTCTGGTTGATAGAGCGTTGTATTCATTAAGCAAGGCCAACACGTCACTTGACAAAGTTAGATCTTTTTTATCAGATGATGCCTTTGGGACTTCTACATCAAATACCAAGTCCCCGTATGTTGAGGATTTGTCGACACGTACGACATATTCGAACTTAATCGGAGGTATTGGCTTGATATGATCCTTTATTAACCCTGGTAGATCAATGAGCTTTAGACTTTTTGGCGGACTCAAAGTTTTATCTGTAAACAAGCTTGTAAGGGAAGTGTCTAATTTCACCAACACCTTGTCACCATTTGAATTTTCTTGGGAAGTCGCTTCTTCGTTGTCCAACAACAAATCATTTGATAAAATATACTTATAGAGGGAGTAGATAGCCTCATGTAAGCTACCCTTTGACAACCCAATAATCTTCGCCAAGTCAGGTGAGTACTGTAAATACTCTCCAGTATAACCTTTAGGTTGTATTGTTATGTTGCATTTAACATTTTCTGTACCCCTGCGTGTCACATCCAAACCATCAAATTCTATCGCATTTGATGGATCAGCATGCCACTCAAAGACGTCACTCTCGCACTTTTGCTTTTTTGAAGCAGGTTCTTTTGGTTCTTCCGAAGTACTACCATTTGAAACCTTGTTTGCATCCCCAAGCTCCTGCCTTTCCTTTTCGGTTGCGAAATCCACCGCAATGCTATCCAAAAACGAAGAAAATTTGATTCTTTCTGGATCATCTACCTTTTGAGCATTCAATAGCCTACCTTCAATTCTTAGTGTCCATGAGCCTTGTGCAAGGTCGATTACTCCGTCTTCCATCTGCCATGGTTGATTTTCTGAAAGGTTGGATACAAATATCCTCAAAACTTGATTGTTCTCTGGCTTGACAAACCTTGAATGTGTCCATTGGGTAATATTCTGGTGCATATCAATCTTCTTACGGTTCAAATACACGTCTATTCTTCTCTCAGCTTCCTGTAGCCTTGAAAGTCCCGACAATTCTGGGATGAGCTCTTTTAAGTATGGCTGAACGTACATGTCCGTCGGCTGGGCAACAGGCATTGTATGTCTTATATTATCAGTCAAAGTAGCTGGCTGAGGTGCAGGCATTTCCTTTTATATGCGTTGTTTTGACCAACTATTTGTTGTTGATTGTTGGAAAAACATTTGGTAGAGACACATTTGTTGTTAAAATTATAAAACTTAGAAAGATCGTTTAAAGACGAAAACCCGTGCCTCACTATTAGATTTTGCAACCCAGGAGATAAATGAAAAGAACAAAAGTCTGACTTGTAGTATTTAATTCAATATATTCCAGATCTTTTACTTTTCTATAACATTCATTCGTTTGAGAAAAGTAGTCGGGGGAAGACGGTTGGACTAGTGTATTTGCCTTTGTTTTTTGCATTTGTTTCTAAATATTTATTTATTAAGGCATTCATGAAAATTTTAATTTGTACAGTACACAATAAATGGGATATGTGGTGAACAGTAAGTCGAAATAAGCGTAAATCAAGAGTTAAAAATGTTCCAGCCTTCTATGCGTTGCTGCTCGGCATTGACTAAGCGTACAAAGAGAGTTCAAGTTCAAATACTGAAGGATTTTCCAAGGTTTCAACTTTACGCAGGTGAAGTTGCACAAGTTAAACCATCAATAATGAGAAATTTTTTACATAACAGCAACGGTGCGCGTTATATCCTTAATGAAACGGATATAGATCAAACTTTGTTGGCGATTTCCAAGAAAAGATCTGCGTTACCATCAACTAAACAAGCAAAGACCAAAACCTCAAATGCTGCTCCTAAGAGGATAGAAACGAAGGGTGATGATGCTGAAAAGAAGGGAGCACCATCCACAGCATTGAATGATTCCTTAACAATCGAAAACGTTAAGATTCCAGGTCTTGAACTCTAAAGGAAACTTGAGCATGTTCAAAATACTAATATGTGAAAATATACTTGTACATAAAACTGAATAATGTCGATTTGGAAAATTAAAAGCACTTGCCAAGAATTTCGAAAATTATAGTGATTTCTTTTGTAAAAGTAATGCACAATAAAAAATCATCACCAGGATAACTAATAAGTCCTTGACTCTTGCAGCTTTCGAGAGGAAATAACCAGAAGATTGGTCAACCGACTTTTTTTTTTCAAAGTAAAAAAAACGAATTGAGATTCACATTCTCATCTTCTGTTTATTTTTCATACGTCTTTCTCTTTTCTCCTTCATCTTTTGGTCGAGCTTGTCAAGTTCATCATCATTTAGCGTGTTTCTCAGATTCTTCCTCTTTTCCTTTTGTTCCTCTAGCTTCTTTTCCATTGCCATTTCCTTTTCAACTTGTTGCATCAGCTTGACAATTTTGGCTAATTCTTCCTTACGCAATTGGTTACCTCTTTTCAACATATCGTTCGAAATATAGATATTTGAAGACTTCGTGACAATATCTTTTGTAAAACCATCGTATATTTCCACAGTCTTGGTGATAATCTGCTTTAATAACTCCAATTGACTGTCAGAAGAAATTAGCTTGGTTTGAATTACACAGTGAGGTAATTGATTTGCTGTCCATAAATTATCCGTAATCGGCTTTTCTTGAGGCAAGTCAGTGAAAGCAATGAAGTCTAAGAAATCATGAGACTTAGATAAAATTTCTTTCAAATCGGAATTAGCATAGTGAGGGAAAAAACCATTCAAGCTGTTTGCTTCAGACATGTAAACAAATTGGGGTGGCAAAGAGTCATTCTCACTCGTATGAGTCAAAGAAAGATAGTAATTTTCCTCACGTGCTTTTGTCATGATTGCTTTGTTGACTATTGAAGTAATGAATTTCATTTTAGACAAGGTTTCTGGAACTGTCGTAGATAATTTAGAATCTTCGGCAGTCAAAAATTGGCCATTGGGGGTCAAGGTAATTTTGATGAATTCTTCAGAATCAGAACTGATAAAAGATGGGAAAAAGTAAGAGAGTAATTTTTCCGTTAGCAAAGCCAATGGATTATAACGTGGGTATAAATGTGCTCTTACAGTAACACTTTCTAGAGTGGAACGACCAGTAGCAAAAGACGTGAACCAAGTATTGTTTTGCTCTTCCACATATGGCATCTTGTGCCCATTAGCACTGAACCCAACCTTAGCAAAGGCCAAATCATTTTGAAAGAGATCGTTCATTGAAGTGAAGATTTTGTTAGCATATTTATTGTTTAGGGATTTGCCAAGGTAAGAGACTATCATTAAAATAGCCATTATACCAACAACAATGATTTCAAATATCCAATTATACGTCCTAATTCTCCCTAGAATGCCCATTTCCTTTTGCTCATCAACAGTAAGCTGGAAATAATGAGCATTCATCTCATTGACCTTATCGATCAAGGCAGCAAATGAAGATAGAAAAGACATGTCTTACCTTAAAACTAAAAACAAAACAAATGATGTACCACTTCAATAGATATTGGTGCGAAATCCTGGTGCTTGTATGGTAAACAATTATCTCGCTAGCCTACAGTGTAATGGTTCGATATTGCCAAACCTATAAATCGCTGAATGTTTGCAACATTCCCCTCTAAAAAACCACAGCTAAATAAAAAAATTTCAACGCTAAAAAAGATAGGGTAACAATTATATTACACAGTTACATACGAAAGGATACACATGATAAGTTTATCTCTTCCTTTTAAAACTAGTACTTGGATCTGAATCCGATTGTTCAGTGAAAAACTGTTGGTGCAGCATCTCACGTATGTATTTTTCTAATTCTTCCTCTGCATTTTCGCTTTGAATTATCTGTTCTAGTCTTTGTCTACGGGCCATGGCTTCAGGATTAGAAGCATCCACGGGATCATTTTCCAACGTATAGCGGATGTTATCTTTAAATTGGGACATTTGATCTTTGTCTATACCAAATGCATCTTCTTGATCAGGGATACCAGACTTAACTCTCAAATATTGAATAAGATCTGGGTTTTCGCCCTCTTCTTCCCATGCTTGCAGGCATGTCTTATTCTCATCGTTCGTTAAATTGTAGTCAGCACCTAGTTCTTCAATTAAAAACTTTGCCGTTGTTAAATCCTCGCAGTGATGCAGAGGTGTATCACCATCCTCGTCTCTTATGTTCACATCGCCCGAATACTCCTTTACAAGAGTTCCCAAAAGCTCAACATGGCCATATGAAGCAGCAGCATGAATAGGTGTGTAGCCGTTAGGATCTTTATCATTTGCTGTTTGACCCTTACTTAAAAAATCTTTAACCAGATCGATACGGCCATCACTGGCAGCTATCCAAATATTCATTCCACAGTCTTTATACTCTTATGCACCGTCATATGACAACTCATATACTTTAATACTTTCAAACTCATCACATACCTCAACATTTGAAAGTTCTTTTTCTTCCTAAAATAATCACGTGCATTCTCTTTGATCATTTGCACTTAGGTCCTCAATAAGAAGATGATTAAGATTTTCTATGATAATTGAATAGTATAGCTATGACATTTATAATGTAGCTGGACAATTATTGGTGAAGAATGGTTCTAATGGTTTTCACGTCATTCTTTTTACGGATAATATTTTGTGCATTGAATTAGTTCAATAGTATTTTCATCATCTATTTGAAAATTAGAGAGTAAGCAATACATGTACACATTTATATTGATTTGACCTTGTGACAAACAATAACAATGTCTAGTCCCCCTCCTCTTCCTCCTTCAGAAGATATCGCTAAACCTGTCGCACCAAAAAATGAATCTAGTGTCAGTGGCTTTAACTGGTGGAGAAGAACTTTTCAGTATAACACTGGTCTTGGTTTAACACCAGAAGAAAAGACGCAATACGAAAACGATTATAAATTTGTCTTGCAACGTTATCAATGCAAGAAATGTTATGAATACAGAGACTGGTTGTTGAAGTACTCGCCTACAGTTATCTTCATGGCTCAGCAAATAGCTAAACTTAATGGTCACAATTCTAACATCCCTGCCATGAAGTTTGATGAATCAAAAATTATCTGCGATGTTTGTCCAGATTGGAAATCTGGCGGTTTCCATCCTGACCTTGGAATTTTAATCTGTCAAAATAGAATAAAAGATAAATGGCATTTGGAGGATACTTTGGCCCACGAGTTAGTTCACTATTTTGATAATTTAAAATGGGAAGTGGATTGGTTGAATCTGAAGCACCATGCGTGTTCGGAAATAAGAGCATCTAGTTTAAGTGGTGAATGTCGCTTCTCCCAAGAGTTTTCCCGTCGCGGTTTTAGGACCGGTTTTAAGGTTGACAGGGGTCATCAGGAATGTGTGAAAAGACGTGCAACTTTAAGCGTCATGGGCAATCCTAATTGTAAAGATGAAGCTCATGCCAAAAAAATTATTGACCAAGTCTGGGATTCATGTTTTAACGATACAAGACCATTTGATGAAATTTATAGGTGATGAGTGAGAGTATTACTAGATGGAAAGACTGCCGAAAATAAATACATGTTTTTCTAAGGAAAACGCACAGTTATGAGGATTCCAATGAAGGGAATTGGTTTTAGCAATGCGATCCATTAACCTCGTAAGTACATTTTTGTAAATACTTTTTAACCGTTCCTGCTTAATTCTAGAAAACTAAATAGAGTAGGCCGGTCATACTTGGGCCAAGACATATTCCAAGCCAGAAGGCTATGTTGTTTAATAATTTCTTTTCACGAACCAAAGGGTGATTTGAAATTGCTGTAAATGGTAACTGAGACATTTGGAAAGTAATAATATACCATCTTAGTTTGCCAAACAGAACATACATTGCGAGTTCATGAAATAAGGAACTTAACATGAATGTCATCCACATTGCCTGTGACTTATTCAAGTTGAAGGCACTAATCGAACTGTGATAAACATGCCTCAAAAGGAAACTATGCACTGGCCTATTCCAGAGACGACTAAAATCATACCATGTAACGGAGTTCCACCAATCAGAATAAAAATGACGATCGCCAAAACAGGTGAGTTCTGCAATGCAATTCAAAATACAATCCCAAATTAGATACCACACTAGCAAAAACATTGTGATAAAACTGGGAGCTAAATCTATCACTAGTTTTGGCCATCTTGCCAGTTTTTCTTTCAATTCTAAACCAGATTCTCCTAGTTCTTTGGCCTCCATCACCACTGGAAACATGAATGATTGTGCAACAACCATCATGACAAAGATTATGCCGAAAATGGCACACAACTTTTCAAAAACGTAACTCCATCTTATTCTATCAGTTCTAGGATACTTAACCTCATACACCAGCGTAGGGAAAGAAGAAAATTCAAAGAAACTGAATAAGGTAAGAGTCTCAGGAAATTGCTTTTCTGCGGCTTGAGAACGTAGCTCAAATTCGCAGAAATCAATTGATCTTTGTAACACGTCGATATCTGGTGCATCTGCCTTCAGTTTTGACAACCTTTTCAATGCTTTTTTGGAATAATCTAGTTCCATTTTGATATCCCATAAATATCCGTTGTAGAAAGAATAAGAGTGCATTTTCATTAGTAGAACTAATGAGTGAAGAAAGAGAAATATCTGTGATATCCAGTTAAAACAAAGCAATTTCTTAGTAAAGTATATGTTGCTGAAGAGAAATGTAGGCTCAAAAATGGCAACAAAAGTTCGACCAGTATGTCTCCACTTGATGCAGTTCATCCTACAAAGATACTGGACTCCGAATAAAATATAAGTAGTAGCATACATTATAGTATCATAAATCCCAACCTTCCATAGATCAGTAGTCATATACTTGAAGACCAAAGCTTGCGAAAAATCCCCATTGTGTTCATCATAATACTGCATGGTGACCTTTCCAATAAGGAAGGCAACAGCCATCCAAAACAAAACATAAAAGCCAGAAAAATCTGTTCCCATTAACTCCTGACATATAGCAAGTGAGTCCTTATCTTCTGATACCTCAACCTTGCAATCGCCAATTTTTTTTAATTTCAGTGTTTTCTCATCCATAGCAGGACCCCGAAATTGCATTTTTAGGGGGTAGTTCACCAGCTCATCCATAATACTTCCTCTAGAGTTCCATTTTAAATCTCTCGTCATGGATTGCATCTCACCGCCATTTTTCTTGTACCTCTCCTTCTCTTTGCCTTTCAAACTCTTGAGATAAATATGAAGACGCTTGTCACCCTTTGCTGAAGTTGAAGTCTTCACAATGACCGCGTCATCCCTGTCCACTGTGTCAATCAATACTGACTCAGAATCAGTAGGACTGGATTCGAAGTATTCCTCCCCGTGAACCTGATCTTCATGCAGAGATCTTCTATGTTTAGTCTTGCAGTCATTAAGGTCACGAATTCGTAGGAATTCGTCATCCTCTGTTATATCCCTGATATTTAAATCTTGCGATCCAAATGATTCTGATTTTAAAACTACCATTTTCGAAACACTATGTATTGGAACCTTGCTTCATATAGTTACTCACCAGGTGAAACTTGGTTTTTCTTTTATGTTTTACCTAGGTCTTGGAAGTTAAAGCAATATCCATATCAGAATGCTAGAACCCCATGACATGTTCCTTTTTTTTTAACCTGCTTTAAAGGTACAATTAAAATTACGTAGTATAAAACCACTCTGTAATTAACAGCAAGAAATTCGGATTGATAGGCCAAGATTTCCATCGAGCATTGGTAGGTTGTGTTAGCCATCGTTTTGTATGAAGATATCTTCTACACATTGAAAATCTTCACGTGATTATAAAATTTTTATTTCGGAATAACTTTAAAATTTTTGAAAAAAGCTCATCTCATCGATCTACTTACTTGAGTAAACGGAAAGTATCAATCGATACACATAGTCGAAGACATCTCATAAATAGTTGTTTTGGGATCCCCAACTTCTATTAGTATCCATGTCACGTCCAGAAGATTTGGCTCCACCAGAAGTCTTTTATAATGATAGCGAATCACAAAAGTATACGGGCTCATCAAGAGTCCAACATATTCAGGCAAAGATGACACTCCGAGCTCTTGAACTTCTAAACTTACCGCACACTTCATACATACTGGATATTGGGTGTGGTTCAGGACTAAGTGGTGAAATTCTTACCGAAGAAGGTCATATTTGGACAGGTTTAGACATATCGCCGAGTATGTTGGCAGCAGGATTAACTAGAGACGTTGAGGGTGACTTGATGTTGCATGACATTGGGCAGGGACTTCCTTTTAGACCAGGAACCTTTGATGCTGCCATCAGTATCTCTGTGATACAGTGGTTATGTAACGCCGATACTTCATACAATGATCCTAAAAAGAGATTATTAAGATTTTTTAACACTTTATTTGCTTCGTTGAAGAAAGGGGGGAAATTTGTGGCTCAGTTTTATCCTAAAAACGATGAGCAGATAGAGCAAATCTTAGGAGCTGCCAAGGTCTCTGGTTTCTCTGGTGGTTTAGTAATTGATGACCCAGAGTCAAAGAAAAATAAGAAATATTACCTTGTTTTGAGCTCTGGTTCGTCTCACGAGGAAGAGCAAGTTAACCTACATGGAATCACGATGGATGCAGACCATTTGGCTAGAAAAGAGCGCAAGAAGAAACTGGCAGAATCAAGAAAGGACTACATTAATAGAAAAAAGGAACTAATGAAGAAAAGAGGTAGAAAAGTCGCTAAGGATTCCAAATTTACGGGTAGAAAGAGAAGGCCAAGATTTTAGTCAAAGACTTTTTGTAGTATTTTTTTTATCGTTACATGTAGTATAAACTTTGCATTTAAAGTCCCGTGCTATCTGTTTAAACTTCCATTAACTTTTTAGCCATGTTAGTCGTTTTTAACGATTTGACACAACTAAAATTTTGTGAACAGGTGAAGAAAGTGAAATTAGTATCTTAACTGATCCAATTAATGAACATGTGGATGGCACTTGAAATAGACAAGCGCAAAATTAATAGTTTAAGGATCATGTTTAGACCACTACCCTTGTTTTCGAGGCAATTTTCAAGGCTATATCAACTTCCAGCAAAAATTTCGAGAAAAGTTCTCCCAGTATATGCACCTTTGGAACCTGTATCAAAACCTCTTCTAGTCAACAAATTATCTGAGCTGGACCTAGAGAAATTAGACCCCTCCGGTATTAAAAGAAAGCTCATTTCAAAGAAGAACGAGCAGCGCTTAAGAGCTGGTGATGTTGTCCGTGTAGTTTACAATACGAAAAAGTGCAATTACGACAACTTCATTGGTTATATCCTATCGTTAGATCGCAAAGAATTGGTGCAAGATGCCTCTCTGTTGCTGAGAGATCACATTAACAAAACATGTATTGAAATTCGTGTACCAGTGTTCTCACCCTTAGTCGAAAGAATTGATGTAATCAGAAGAGCTGATGGTAGAAGACAAAGAAATAAACACTACTACATCAGAAACACAAAGTTGGATGTCGGTGATTTGGATGCCAACATGAGAAAGAAGAAATAATCATCATAAATATGAGAGAACTATAGCGGTGTCGTGTACATAGTAAATAATCTAGAGTCAAAAAATTATATTTCAGCATTATCTCCATAGCACAAAGAAGTGCAGTTACTATATTGCAGAAAGAAGAGGTATGGTACTAGAGTGAACAAGTAAAACTTTAAGCATAAAGTTACAAGTTGGAAATCCTCATTGGTGTGAGATAATATCTTTGGGCAAGTTGAGGCAACTAGTACACACAGTCACATGAGTGAACAAAATTTGGGAGGACTGCCTCGACGTCAAGTTTTCTATTAAAGTTGATGTTGAAAATTTCATTAGATGCATGAATGGTTCTATATAATTATACATAATTATACGTACTTCAATGTGCGTATTCATAAGATCTCGTTCATTAAAAAAGCGTTATATTATTATACAAAGTGCCTTGAAATCAGTCGTATCTGAAGATCTTACCCTTGATTCTTTGTTCGTTTGTTCTTTCACCGGCTTGTCCTGCCATTTCGTCTTGACGTTCGGCTTCCTCCATTACAGCCTCCCAACGACGAGCTCTGTCAAGTTTCTTTTGGTCTGGGTGTAATTTTTCCTCATACATCGACAAACCAATCGAAGCCAACAATAGCACAACAGTCAAGGTTTGGGCATACATTCTTGCTTGAACAGCCTTTTGCGTCTTTGTCATGTAAGGTTCTCTATCAACGTATTTCCAGGAACCGTACATAGCAGCAGCCCAAGATGCAACAATAATTTTGTACTTGTTGTTGGATAGACCTTCAACAAACTTCTCTGAAAGTGTCAGGTTACTCCATCTGGCATGTTCCTCGACAACGTCTTTAGTAGCTTTGCCTTGGTATCTCATCTTGTCGAAATTGGTAGAGGCTTCTTCTGCGCAAATAGACATTAGCAATGTTGGAGGTGTGATGAAAATAGCGGTTTTAATAGATGGTGTCATCTTCTTTGGATTAAACGATGGGTATCTCTTAGGTAAAAACTTGAATGCTAATACAGAGATTGCCAAACCTGCTGCTGCACCTTGGAAACCACCAGATAACGTGTGGTAACGATGTGCTTCGATTTCTTCTTCTGTGAGTAACTTCATTTCTATTGATTTCTATGCTTAGTTCTTAAGTTTCTATGATAACTTAGGGATATTATACATCTAAAATATGGAAGTAGTAATTGTGATTAAGAAATTTGCATTTGTGCTTCTCTTATATACCTTTTTTCCCCTTTCACATTTACTACCCTGCTAGAATTATAGCTGCCACTCTGCGCAGCTCAATTTTGGTGTCCTTTCTTTTTCTCACACTACTTTAAAAAAAAAATGGCTATTCGCTTACGTTTTCGATCCGCTTTAGAAAAAAAAACAAAAATGGTCCGAGGAACGTGCGGGCCCATGTATGAGCATTTTGACGCCCTCTTTCGAAGCCACTCTAAAATCGCATAGGTAAGCTGCAATTTGTATCAATTTAGCCAAATTCGAACGGGAAAAAGCTAGATATATCGGCTGGCGATCCAAGTTTTTGAGCGATTGCTGAATAAAGATAGTGTCACTACACCGATATTGTTTTAGAGCATATCTTCTTGAGCAGCGCATCAAACAGGCGGATATGGTTATTCAATCAGACCAGGTTTCTTCTAACAACTACCCGAAAAACCGCTTCACCTTGCAAAGATCGATGGTGGCCAATTTGTCATACAAGGATATGTAGCGAACATATTTAGAATAGCTTGCAGTTCCTGTGTGCATCCGGAAGGTTCCGGTTTCATGCAGATGAAAAACTGCCACTATTGTGGCTCCACTTTTGCGGACTTGAAAACCGAGCGTTTTTATTGGTCCATGAGGTAAAGGTTGCTAAAAAGAAAAGAGAGCGGCTTGTGTTAAATGTTACGTAATCACTGTACACAGGTTTGGAATAATGGCTGGTCCTAGTTGTTAAGGTGAGTCGATCGTAGTAGATCCTTCTAGTAACAGCTTTAGTGCACTTCGAAAATGTGTAAGGTTTTCTTTTGTTTGACTGTGGAGTACGGTGACTTTCTAGCTTTGGTGAGTAAGTAGATCATGCGTTTGGTTTCAAAAGTCGTACGAATAAGTTCGGACAGGGGTAAGCACATATGCACAATCTTAATTTTGCCGTAGTATCATAGACTGCATAAGACTTCAATTTCCGCGAACCATCACTTGGGCGTCTAAAAAATGCAGCTGGAACACAAACTGCATTTTCTGCGGCAGATCAACATGTGGGGTCGCTAAAAGGGATGTCGCGACACAAAAGGACAGCGTGCACTAAATATGACATTTTGACCCAGTAAGTAAAGGACCAAGACTTTTCTGAAGTTTATGAAATCTTTAACTTTCCCATTTTGTTTCCACAATTGTAACAACTCTCCTCTTCGAACAGTTTATTTTAAGCTGAAACTTGTGGAGGAAAGATTGAAGTCCTTTGCGATATACTCAGAAGACTCATACGAAGAAACTGGTGTATTATATATTAAGAATCTTTTTCAGAGGTTAGAGTTCTAGAGGGGATCTATTTGCACGAGCAGACTATATTTCTAATCTGCCCAATTATTGCCTCCGAAGAAGTCACGCAGTATTTCTAGAAAAATGAGAGTGGCTGGAAACTATCTTAGCATTTTACTGTTATCGTTGATATTCGTAAATATCGTAGCATGTGAGGAATATCTCATCGGACTAAAAACGCCAAGGGCTCTAAGAAACGTGTTCAATTATAAAATTGGCGGGACAAGCGTGAAGGATTTAATAGAGTCAAAGATTCACAGACAGTTTTCTATCGGAAATTTTGCAGCAATATATGTTGATATCCCACCGATCTTAGCTGAGAAGCTTAGTGAAATTCCATTCATAAGTGATATTGCAGCTAACGTAAGAATAAGTGTGTTCAGTGAGGACTTCGACTTTACAGATAGTATTTTCAAAGATTATGAAAGTGACGAAAATTCTGATGATGATGATGATGATGAAGAAACTGGCGAGCGACATGATGGTGGAATTAAAACACAAACCAATGCACCAAGGCATTTGGCGCGAATCTCTCGTCGGACTCAGTTGCCGGTATCCGAACAAAATGACATAGAAGGCTTCAAATATCACTATGAGTCAGATTATCAGGGACAGGATGTGTTTGTCTATGTACTTGACAGTGGAATAGAACGTGAACATCCTGATTTTGAAGGTAGGGTTGAAGCAGGTATCGATACTACGGGGGAAGGGACTGGTGATTTTATTGGACATGGCACGCACGTTGCAGGCTTAATTGGTTCAAAGACGTTTGGCGTAGCGAAGAAGGTTAATTTAGTCGAGGTTAAAGTCTTGGATTCCCATGGGAAGGGTAACGTGTCGGATATTATTCAAGGGTTGGAGTTCGTTGTCAAACAATGCCCTAAGGGGAAGAAGAAGTGCATCGTAAATATGAGTTTGGGAGCACCTGGAACCCACAGAATATTGGACAGTGCAGTATCTGCTGTCATTCAGGAGGGAATACCTATTGTTGTGGCAGCGGGTAATAGTGGCATGAATGCGTGTTGGTACAGTCCTTCTAAGGTGAAAGGGGCTATTACTGTCGCTGCAATGGATGACAGAACGGATCTAATGGCGCCGTTTTCAAATTGGGGGCAGTGTGTTAACGTTTGGGCACCGGGGGTAAACATCAAATCATTATCTAATAATGGAGATGGAAGTTTGGTATTGAGTGGTACATCCATGGCTTCGCCTATTGTTGCAGGGGTAGCTGCAATTTATATGAACAAAGGGTATAAGCCGGACGAGGTTATTAAAATATTGGTCCGTAAATCGACTAAGGGAATATTCAAAAGACGAGCAGTTGCATTGAGACCTAGGACACCAAATAAGCTAATATTTTATGGAACTAAACCTGATGATGATATCTTTGATCAGGCAGTTTATCCTTTGATCGATGAAAACAAGTTTTTAGATCATTTAGAAGGTTATACTGGTTATCAGAGGCCCATTGAATTCTGATTACTATAGTATATTATTACTCTGTAAAGAACATGTAAGATGGACTAATCTTTTTTACATAATTATGTCCCGTTGTTATTCAAAAACCAAGTAACTTTGGCAATCCAAGCATACGTAACTTTGAAATTTTATGGCATTATTATAAACCTAGTGCAACAAGCCTATTCCCAAATAAGCGGTGCTAGCCGCAAAAGAAACTATGAATCTAGAGGACTAATGAAATATATACAAGACCGATGGATGTTAACGGTATTTTATCACTTATAGTCCGGTATATTCAAAAACTCTTTTAGGAAATGAAGATTATATTGACAAAGGGATTCGTCAGAAATCGTATAATTTACTTGGGACTTATTGTGTTCCTAGATTTAGATTGTATTGTACATCATACAGGAAATTGAGAAAATGCAACAGTGTCATCATTTGCAGTGAGCAGATGGAAGAAAAAATTGGGTATAGTGATTTATCAAAAATTGTCTTCTCTACAATATCACTGACTTGATCCCACACCATGCTGCTGCTGCCGCTGCCATCATACCAGAAGCATAGCCCATTGGTTTCAACCCCTTAGAAGATCTGAAGACAGCACCAGTTAACGCACCAGCTACAACCGAACCAGCTGTATCATGCTTACCTCTGAAAGCATCAATTGAAGAGTTTATCAAATTGTAAACAAGGGCCAACACACCAGCATTGTTACCTAAAAATGGACCTCTTCTAGTAATGTGATTTAGCACCGTGTTCAATTGCAATTTTCCAGGAGCGTTAGCTGGAATGTTTTTCAACCCCTCGAAGAAACCGTAGGACCCACCAAGACCCAACCCGACTAAATATACAGCACCGGTACCATAACATAGATCATCGGTCCAACCTCTAGATGGAATTAAACCTTGGGAACCTTCCATGGTGGAAAGTTGTTCCTCTTCTAAGTCCATATATTCAACACCACGCTCTAGGCCGGCCAATGGATGTAGTTGGGAGGGGCTTAGACCACCTGGCACTGAGATAACATTCGAAACATTAGAGATGGAAGCAGGGTCGAATCCTAGCGTTTGCTTTAATTTGTGATCATCTTCTGGAGCTGGTGTAGGAATTGTCTCCTCGTTTTGTTGTGAGTTCTTCTTACCTCCAAATAGCCAAGACATGATTTTGCGATTTTTTGGATTGCGTCGTGATTGTTCCTGAGTACCTTGCCACTCACTTCTTTGATGGATTTAATTGAACCTCTAAAAATTGATGATGATTTCAATTGAGTTTGAAAATTTTTAGATTTTATTCGTACGCTATGACTTGGTTTGCGTGAACTGAAATGACACTGACACATTAACATTTACATTGTGAGGAAGTATTACTGGTCGCATACACTGAGTGCACTAATTGTACACTAGTTTATACATAAGATTTATTAGCTTAAACCACGCTCATATAAACACTTATGTGGGCGTATAATTACGTGGGTATGTGTTTTTTTTACTGTAGGACGTCTCTGATATTTATGTACGTAGCATTATAAGTCTGGAAATACTCACGATGTTTTGTAGATCTAATGTTATATTCGTATCAGCTTAGTCAACACTTCATTTGAACACTTGGTATGGGATCGGCGTGACATATAAAAATGCGAGAGAATATCTATTGCTTGAAAAGAAGCCAAGAGGTTTTTAAAAAAGCCATTAAGTATTATTTCAATTGCCATTGAAATACTGTGAAAAAAATTTGAAGCTTTTGAGCTAATCAAAGTATAGAATATATGGAGTTGTTGTTTTTACACACATGACTGTTACAACTTTTTCAATTTTCCTCAACTTGGATTTGCTTTTTGGTACCTAATATACGGTCTTGTTTTCAAGGTTAGAAATCTCGGCCCTAAATCATTTTTGAAAGCAACCCAAGAAGGGATCTTGTCACGTGAATATTGCAAATTGGCTTAAAAGCCATTTCAGATGGTATCTGTTTCTTTTAGCCTCATGCTTAACAACTAAGGTGGTTGGGAGTACGAGTCTGGGGTTGAACATGTTTAAAAAGAGAACCGAGCAATGAATAAAAGCTCACCTCCTATAACCCTTTATTGTACAGCCGATAATTTTACTACGAAAAGGGAACTTTGGACACTTTCTGTCCAGGAGTAATCGTGACACAAAGTGACATTACAACGCTTACGGTAAAACAAGCTATTTTGCTTCTCGGCCATTTTACGAGATTATGCTGGTCGGAGCGCCTGACGATATTCCCGTCACGGCTGTTTGTGTTCATAAATTACATATAGTTTCCATAATGTCAACGTGACGTGTATTGATTTGTTGGTCCCAACATCATTTACAACGATAGGAGAAAAATCCAACAACCGTCCAACAAGTTTCATAAACATTGGAACACTCGGCGGCTTTTTATATAGAAGCAATGGCTTTGTTGAAGTCGTCGGTCAATTGAAGAATACAGACAGCAGACGCTCTTTTTGGTTAAAGACGACGACCTGATAAACTACCGAGGTTATCAAACATTCATATTATAGACTATAACGATTGGTTTTAATCTGAGACAATTAAGTTCGAGTTTTTCTTTACTGTAACACAACAAACAACAAACAACAAACACTTGTTATAGCTTTCGAACTACTGTTTAACAAATTACAATTGCGTGTCTTTTTAATTCATTGAAATAATATAGTCGTTGTCCAATTAATCGAAAGTAATCGAGTATCTGGATTTTACCAAATTATTTCAAAAAATTGGAAGTTAAGATTTTCGAAAGATGTATGTATATTGCCTATGATTAACACGAATCGCTTCAAATTTGTTCTTCTACAGTGGGTTTTCGTTTAATTTTTTTGGCCTATCTATTGGTTAAGCTCGGCCGCAATTCATAGGATTCTAGTGTCGAGAAACAGGGTCACAGTGTTGTACTTGTTTTTCTGCGGATATTCTTGACCACAGAATTTTTCATGGGTATCAAAGGTATCACCCGGAACAGAGTTTGATGTCATCTCAGATTTTTAAGTGTCCGAGCTTGAATGTCATCAGGATCATCAGCACAGAAAGCATCTGGACGGTATAACTTGCTTCAGTAGCCACGAGAAAAGTGAATTTTCACTATTATTTTGATAAATTTCATGGCTCCACCATAGAGATCAACCGTAATTTACTCGTGGTTTTCACCTTAACTATAAACTGGCCTGCGAGCTTCATCAAAGAAGCTGACTACCACCCCAAAAGAAGATTTTTAATTAGCAAAATTTGAAGCCAAGCATAAACAGTTCACGTTGACTAACCTTTTAACCTACAGATTGTTACACAGCCTAACAAAACACTCTCGGTGTTTCTCGATTTTTAACAAGCCAAGATATCCTAGGATTTCCTTATTTAAATCTTACCATACAAGAAAGTATCCAAGACCGAAGATGAGTGAAGAAAATTTATCAGAAGTCTCTATTTCACAGAGCAAACAATATGAAAGCACGGATTTCTCAAATCAGCATCGCAAACTGGCTTCCCATTTCATTGGTTTAAACACTGTAAGCAAAGTTGAAGATTCTCCACTAAAAGAATTTGTGAAATCGCATGGTGGTCATACTGTCATATCTAAGGTTTTGATTGCAAACAATGGTATAGCCGCAGTGAAAGAAATTAGATCTGTCCGAAAGTGGGCTTATGAGACTTTTGGGGACGAAAGAACTGTCCAGTTCGTTGCAATGGCCACACCAGAAGATCTAGAAGCTAACGCAGAATATATCCGTATGGCTGACCAATACATTGAAGTTCCAGGTGGTACTAACAATAACAACTATGCCAACGTTGACCTCATTGTTGAAGTTGCGGAAAGAGCAGATGTCGATGCAGTTTGGGCAGGTTGGGGTCACGCTTCTGAAAATCCGCTTTTGCCTGAAAGGCTAGCCCAATCTCCAAGAAAAATTATCTTCATCGGTCCTCCAGGTAATGCCATGAGATCTTTAGGTGACAAAATTTCTTCAACCATTGTTGCTCAACATGCTGATGTTCCATGTATTCCATGGTCTGGTACTGGTGTTGATGAGGTTCATGTGGATTCAGAGACGAACTTGGTTTCTGTTGACGATGATGTCTACCAGAAGGGATGTTGTTCCTCACCAGAAGATGGTTTAAAAAAGGCCAAAGAGATTGGTTTCCCTGTCATGATCAAGGCATCTGAAGGTGGTGGAGGTAAAGGTATCAGAAAGGTTGAAAACGAGGAAGAATTCACCTCCCTTTACAAGCAGGCCGCCAACGAAATTCCAGGTTCCCCAATCTTTATTATGAAGCTAGCTGGTAAGGCCCGTCATTTAGAAGTTCAGTTATTGGCAGATCAATATGGTACCAATATTTCATTATTCGGTCGTGACTGTTCTGTCCAAAGACGTCACCAGAAGATCATCGAAGAAGCCCCTGTGACCGTGGCCAAGCCAGACACCTTCACTGAGATGGAAAAGGCTGCCGTTAGATTGGGTAAACTTGTGGGTTATGTTTCTGCTGGTACAGTTGAATATTTGTATTCACATGACGAAGATAAGTTCTACTTTTTGGAATTGAATCCAAGATTGCAAGTGGAACATCCTACGACCGAAATGGTCACAGGCGTCAACTTGCCCTCAGCTCAACTACAAATTGCTATGGGTATTCCAATGCATAGGATTAGAGACATCAGATTGTTATATGGCGTCGATCCAAAAGCTGCTTCTCCTATAGATTTCGACTTTTCTTCAAACGAGTCACTAAAGACTCAAAGAAAACCTATTCCTAAGGGTCACTGCACTGCTTGTCGTATAACTTCAGAAGATCCAAACGAAGGATTCAAACCATCTGGTGGTTCTTTGCACGAATTGAATTTCCGTTCTTCATCCAATGTCTGGGGTTACTTTTCTGTTGGTAACAACGGTGGAATTCATTCCTTCTCAGACTCTCAATTTGGTCACATTTTCGCTTTCGGTGAAAACAGACAAGCCTCTAGAAAGCATATGGTGGTAGCATTGAAGGAATTGTCTATCAGAGGTGACTTTAGAACAACTGTTGAATATTTGATTAAGCTCTTAGAAACAGAAGATTTTGAAGATAATACTATCACTACCGGCTGGCTAGATGACTTGATCTCTCAAAAAATGACTGCTGAAAAGCCAGATGCTACCTTGTCTGTAATCTGCGGTGCAGCAACAAAGGCACACATCGCTTCTGAGAATGCCAGAGAAGAGTACATCTCTTCTTTGAAGAGGGGTCAAGTAGCCAATAAGTCCTTATTGAAGACCATGTACCCTGTTGAATTCATCCATGATGGTATGAGATACAAGTTTACTGTTGCAAAGTCGGCTGATGACCGTTACACTTTATTCATTAATGGTTCTAAATGCGAAGTTGGTGCTAAGAAGCTTTCGGATGGTGGTCTATTGATCGCTGTTGGTGGTAAGTCTCACACCATTTACTGGAAGGAAGAAGTTTCCGCTACCAGGTTGTCTATTGACTCTAAGACCACTCTTCTAGAAGTTGAAAATGATCCAACTCAATTGAGAACCCCATCTCCAGGTAAGTTGGTGAAGTTTTTAGTCGAAAACGGCGATCATATTATTGCAGGTCAACCATATGCTGAAGTTGAGGTCATGAAAATGCAAATGCCTTTGATTTCTCAGGAAAGCGGTGTAGTCCAGCTATTGAAACAACCAGGCTCAACAGTGTCCGCCGGTGATATTCTTGCAATTTTGGCATTAGATGATCCAAGCAAAGTCAAACATGCTAAGCCATATGAAGGTATGCTTCCAGAACTTGGTGCTCCAATTGTTGAAGGTACGAAACCCGCATACAAGTTCAAATCTTTGGTGACTACTTTAGAAAATATTTTGAAAGGTTATGACAATCAAGTTATTATGAACACCTCTTTGCAACAGCTAATCGAGGTCTTAAGGCAACCAGAACTTCCATACTCTGAATGGAAGCTGCAAATTTCTGCCTTGCACTCAAGATTGCCAGCCTCGTTAGACGAGCAACTAGGACAACTCGTGTCCCGCTCCTTTAACCGCGGTGCTTCTTTCCCAGCAAAGCAACTACAAAAGATGCTTGACGCTGCCTTGAATAGTAATGAAGTCGATTCATTATTTGGCATCACCATTGAACCTTTGTTGGACATCACTGGCCGCTACGCTAATGGTCTAGCCGCACACGAACACTCCGTTTTTGCTAAATTTTTAGAGAATTACTACAACATTGAGAAACTATTCTCTGGTCCAAACATCCGTGAAGAGGATGTTATTCTAAAGTTGCGCGATGAGCACTCAGACGATTTGAATAATGTTGTCTTGACTGTTCTCGCACATTCTCGTGTTTCGGCAAGAAATAACTTGATTTTGGCAATTTTGAAGCATTATCAACCTCTCTGCAAGCTAAGCTCAGATGTTGCTGCTTCAATAGAGAAGCCTTTGGATCATATTGTCGGTCTAGAATCGAAGGCTACTGCTAAAGTTGCATTGCAGGCAAGAGAAATTTTGATCCAAGGCGCTTTGCCCTCCATTAAGGAAAGAACTGATCAAGTTCAACACATCCTAACATCTTCGGTCGTAAACACTACTTATGGAGCTTCAGGAGTTAAGCGTAACAAACCTGATCTTGAAGTTCTAAAGGATTTGATTGATTCCAACTATGTTGTTTTTGATGTTTTGGCCCAATTTATGAACAGTGAGGATAATGCTGTCTCTGCAGCTGCAGCCGAGGTTTACATTAGAAGAGCATACAGGGCTTACACAATTGGTGATGTTAAACATCATTCTGGAAATGGCTCTTCGGTTGTTGAGTGGAAATTCCAGCTTCCATCTGCTGCATTCACTTCATTGCCTCAGGTTAAAAGTAAACTAGGTGTCAACAGGGCAATCTCTGTGTCTGATTTGACATACATTTCTGATGGTGACAATCAACCTCTCAGAACCGGGTTGCTGGTTCCAGCAAACCACCTTGATGAGGTTGATGGTATCTTGACCTCTGCTTTGAATATCATTCCGCATCACCAAACTCCAACTGGTCCTGTACCAGACAGATCTGGCTCTTCCGCCAGCTTGTCAAACATCGCAAATGTCATTGTATCATCGACCGAAGGTTTCGAATCCGAATCCGATGTCTTGAAGAAGTTGTCGGAGATTTTGGCTTTGAACAAGCAACAATTAATCGATTCCGCAATCCGTCGTATCACGTTCGTATTCGGCTATAATGATGGTACTTATCCAAAATACTACACCTTCCGTGGTCCTAATTATGCTGAAGACGAAACTATCCGTCATATCGAACCAGCCTTGGCTTTCCAACTTGAATTAGGTAGAATGAGCAACTTCAATATCAGGCAAATCTTCACTGAAAATAGGAACATCCATGTATATGAGGCCATTGGCAAAAACTCTCCTGTTGACAAGCGTTTCTTCACAAGAGGTATCATAAGAACTGGTCGTATCAGTGATGACATCTCTATCCACGAATATTTGACTTCGGAAGCTAACAGATTAATGTCGGACATTTTGGATAACTTGGAAATCATTGACACCTCGAACTCTGATTTGAATCATATCTTTATCAACTTCTCTGCAGTGTTTGATGTTTCTCCTGAAGATGTTGAAGCTGCGTTTGGCGGATTTTTGGAAAGATTTGGTAGAAGGTTGTTGAGACTTCGTGTTGCTGCTGCTGAAATCCGTATTATAATCAAAGACCCTCAAACTGGTACGCCAGTTCCTTTGAGAGCCTTGATTAACAATGTCTCTGGTTTTGTTGTTAAGACCGAATTGTATACCGAAGTCAAAAATGCACAAGGGGAATGGATCTTTAAATCTTTAGACAAACCGGGTTCAATGCATCTAAGACCTATCGCAACTCCTTATCCAGCAAAAGAATGGTTACAGCCAAAGCGTTACAAGGCTCATCTAATGGGCACCACATATGTTTACGATTTCCCAGAGTTATTCCGTCAAGCAATTGTTACTCAGTGGAAGAAACATTCTCAAAAGAATAAATTATCCGATGATTTCTTCATCGCAAATGAATTGATTGGAGATGAAAATGGGGAATTGACAGAAGTAGACCGTGAGCCAGGTGCAAATGACATTGGTATGGTGGCTTTCAAGGTCACAGCAAAGACCCCAGAGTATCCACACGGTCGTCAATTTGTTATTGTTGCAAATGATATCACCTACAAAATTGGTTCTTTTGGTCCTCAGGAAGATGAATTTTTCAACAAGGTTACTGAATTTGCAAGAAAGCGTGGAATTCCAAGAATCTACTTGTCTGCAAACTCGGGAGCAAGAATTGGTATCGCAGAAGAGTTGGTGCCATTATTCCAAGTCGCATGGGCAGATGAGATGGACCAAACTAAGGGCTTTGAATACTTATGGTTGACACCACAAGCGTTGGAAGACTTGAAATCTCAGGGTAAGGATAATGCGGTCGTTACTGAACGTGTCGTTGAAAATGGTGAAGTGAGAAACAAGATCACCGCCATTATTGGTGCAGAAGATGGATTGGGTGTAGAATGTTTGAAGGGATCTGGTTTGATTGCAGGTGCAACCTCAAGAGCCTACAAGGATATTTTCACCATCACTTTGGTTACCTGTAGATCTGTTGGTATCGGTGCCTACTTGGTGAGATTAGGTCAAAGAGCTATTCAAATCGAGGCTCAACCAATCATTTTGACTGGTGCTCCAGCTATCAACAAGCTTTTGGGTAGAGAAGTTTACTCTTCCAATTTGCAGTTGGGTGGTACCCAGATCATGTACAATAATGGTGTTTCTCATTTAACAGCGCCTGATGATTTAGCTGGTGTTGAAAAGATTATGGAGTGGCTATCTTATATTCCAGCTAAGCGTAACATGCCTGTACCAATTTTGGAGTCTAGCGACAAGTGGGATAGAAAGGTTGATTATGCACCATCTGTGAATGAACAGTATGATGTAAGATGGATGCTCGAGGGCCGTGAAGGCCCAGAGGGCTTCGAATATGGTCTATTTGACAAAGGATCTTTCCAGGAGACTTTGTCTGGATGGGCAAGAGGTGTTGTTACAGGTAGAGCGCGCCTAGGTGGTATTCCATTAGGTGTTGTTGCAGTGGAGACGAGAATTGTAGAGAATTTGATTCCGGCGGATCCAGCTAATCCAGATTCCAACGAAATGCTTGTTCAAGAGGCCGGTCAGGTCTGGTATCCTAACTCAGCTTTCAAGACTGCACAAGCAATAAACGACTTCAACAACGGTGAACAGCTACCACTTATGATTTTGGCAAACTGGAGAGGTTTCTCTGGTGGTCAGCGTGATATGTACAACGAAGTCTTGAAATACGGTTCCTTCATTGTCGATGCTTTAGTTGACTACAAGCAACCAATCATGACATACATTCCACCGACCGGTGAATTGAGAGGTGGTTCCTGGGTTGTTGTTGATCCAACTATCAACGCGGACCAGATGGAGATGTATGCCGATGTGAACTCCAGGGCTGGTGTCTTGGAACCAGAAGGTATGGTTGGTATCAAGTACCGTAGAGAAAAGTTGCTCTCAACTATGGGCAGATTGGATGAAAAATACAAGAACTTAAAAGCTAAACTAGCCGACCAGTCATTGTCTCCTGAAGAACACCAAGAAGTTTCTAAGCAATTAGCTGCTCGTGAAAAACAATTGCTACCAATTTATCATCAGATTACTGTTCAATTCGCTGACTTGCACGATAGATCTGGCCGTATGTTAGCCAAGGGTGTTATAAGAAAGGAACTTGAATGGTCCAATTCACGTCGCTTCTTCTTCTGGAGACTAAGAAGAAGACTAAACGAAGAGTACTTGATGAAGAGATTGGACAGTGAATTAGCCAATGCTTCTAGATTGGAAAAGATGGCAAGAATCAGATCCTGGTATCCAGCTTCAGTTGACCACGATGATGACAAACAGGTTGCTACGTGGATTGAAGAAAACTATCAAGTTCTTGATGAAAATGTTAAGTCACTTAAATTGGAAGCATTTGCTCAAAACTTAGCTAAATCTATCAGAAATGACCACGAAAATGCTATTAATGGTTTGACGGAGGTATTGAAACTGCTCTCCACTAAGGACAAGGAGAAGCTCCAAAAAGCTCTAGAATAACGAACTTTATTCCGTATGAACGAATAATCTTGATCTTATTCGTGTTTATGAGCATCTAAGATGTCGGCCTTTGACCATACTTCGGTTTTTTGTTGTTTGTTGGACCGTAATTGTGTTACAATTCAGCCGGGTCTATGATGCATTTTCAACGTGTACAATATACTATTATATATGAGCTATAAAGATACGATATATTTAAACTTTTTATGTTTTTAGCTTCTTGGTAGTATCCTGGGTATTATCGCTGGAACGCTTCTCCTGCCTTTTTCTTTGGGATTTCAGATCGTTAAGCTTTTTCTTGAGATCGTTTTCTAGAGATTTCTGCTGTTCCAAATATTTTGTTGGATCGACAATAGCATTTCCTTCTGAATCGAGTTGAGAAGAAACGTACAAGAAATGCTCAATTTTTTTGCATTGAATGAAGTATTGATAAAATACAGACTTTCCTGGGGTCATCCTGTTCATCATATACTTCACATTAGCCGCGCTGTGATCATATTGGTTTGCTATCTCCAGGTATTCTTTAATTGCTTCAAACCATGGAAGTGGTGAGGTTGAAAATACAGTTGGATTCGCTTCAGCGCAATCAGCCATCATACCACCAACAGTATCTGGAAGACCCATTTCATCTCGAATCTGCAAAAAATGATTTCTGTTTTTAATAGCTCCGTTCATAATAAGAGATACGTTGTTTGATTTACATATTTCATGGATTTTTGGGATATAATCTCTTATCGGTGCTTGTCTGTTTCTCATCGGTGTCGTTCTACAGTGAACGGTTAAATTCGAAATACCAGTAGAACATAGTCTCTTGACCAAATCCAGAGTATTTTGCTCGTCATTAAGAATGCGGATTTTGACTGAAATGGGTTTCTGATAAGGATGTCCAACTTTTTCGACTAATGCAGTTAATATCGAACATAGTATATCTGGGGTTTTCAATAGTGCAGCACCCATACCTGAATGTATAGAGAAATGTTTTGGACAACCTGCATTAACGTCAATACCATCCACATCCTTGATAACTTTTAGAGCAGCCTCCACAGCTAACGAGGGTGTCGAAGTTCCAATCTGGAAGATTATTTTTCCAGCTTCAAGCTCCGGAACAGTCCTAAACACAATTCCAGGGGGTTTCCCTTCATGTGTAGGTGGAACAACGAAATCTATAGTTTTCAACTTCTCATTAACCTGACGTTGACATTGCACCAACTTCTTATCGATTATTTCTGGAGACCACACCAAATCCGCGCCGTGCCTCAACGCTAAAAGTCTTGTTGGCAGTTCACCCGCCCTGACCATCGGTGCCAGGACTAATTTACCGCCATATTGAACCATTCTTCCGTGATGGTCTACGATGATCTTCTCATCCATAAGCTCGATGACATCAGGTTTTTGACATCTTAGTCTTGGGCATTTCTTTTTACCGTGGCTTACCCGGTCACGATTGTGACTAAGTGCTCCCGAAAAAATCTTTCCGGGCGCCAAAATTCTTGTCAGATCTTCTATGAAACACTATATCAATACATGTCGCAATAACAGCGCTCATTCGTATACACATGACATCGATACGATGTCTATAACTTCTTTAAATTACTCATCTAACTATTTAAAATATGAGATGGCCCTCTATGGCGCTCTCTTGTTCTGACAGTGCTAAAGTACTGATGAGTTCTCTGGGACACTTCTGAAACGCGTTTTAGAAATTTAACGTGTCTTATTTGCATAAGCCAAGAAAATTCTTTGTAGAGCGAAATTGTGAAACAAGATGTGTCTTTGAAAATAGCAAACATAAACAAATTATGAATTGATGGATATAAATAATGAAAAGTGCTTGTGTTGGTATTTTCACGCGATCATATTCCATCGTAATATCAACGATATAAGTTTGGAGGATAGCAAAGATTGTGGATAGAAAAATTCCTCTATTCTAGGAGAAAGATGCTCAAGGTACTAAGGAAAATATCGGGGCATTCTATGGATCAAAATGATCCCCCAAAGAGACACACTCAAAAGACGGCAAAAAAGATGGATAAACTAAGGGCTCCAAATTCTGCCCGCATTCCACTGAACCCACGAAAAAAGGATTTACCGCCAAAACCAGTCAAATACAATGGAATCCAAGGCCCTCATTTAGGCGGGCTCGCACCCGATCAAACGAATACAGACACGAAGAATTCTGCTGTTTTCGACAAGACAGATTCTACTTCTCGAAGTTCAGAATTTGAGAGCCATGAACAGTTGGTTAAGCAAAACAAGATAAACAGGAAACGAAGTGAAGAATACTATATATATGATTTTCAAAAGTACAGGGGGCCTGTAGACGATTCAACAACGTGTGATGCTGACTATGATGTTTTTGAAGTTAAGGATGGGATCAATCCAACTTCAGCTCGCTACGTAATTCATTATTTGACAAAAACCTTTAAAGATCAGCTGAAATTACGGTTTTCCTATGATAATGCTGATGTGGAAACGGATATTATCAAGTTATCAATGGAGATCTTTAAGCCAAACTTATCTCATTATTCTAATTCAGAAATTTCACATGTTAGGAAAATCTTGCGATCCTTTTTTCCTTGGGAAGGCTGCTCAATAACAGGTCGCCTGTTGACAAAGGCGATAGATGATAACTTCGGTGATCTTAACAATGAAAAGCATTGGAACAGGTTAATTCTAGCGCTAAGGGAACTTTGGTCAAGTCTCTCTTACGGCATTATTCCATGGAAATCCTACATGGATTTTTGTAGAATGGAAAAAGAAAGGCAATACCCTAAGATGTCATTTTACAATTTACTGCCACAATGTCTTCCGACACATGAATATACTTGTTGCAGCTTTGAATTTCTAGAAATTCTACTGGCAATTATATCAAAAATTGATCTGGTGGTCGATAAAAATACCCAGCTTGATCTCATATTTACTGCAGGACAGGTGTGTTTTATGAAGGATCAACACTTAAGCTCATTTGTCACTGATAAATCGAGGGGAGATCCAGACTTGATAACATTGGGGAAGCTCTATTACGAAAGGGGAAACGCGATGTTATACCTATTTGTTTGCTACCTCAGATCATTAGCTGAAGAAGGAAAGGTCAAAGATTTTTATCTTCTTGATAATTTCCATATTGAACAATATCCGCCACATCCCTATAAACCAGTCACTCAAACAGCTCTAACCTTGACAATTCCATCTTTTTGTGAAGAATACGATTCAAATGATTACAATACTTTGTTGAAGAGGGCCTCTAAAGCGCAGTCGAGAATATACTCTTCAAACCATACCTTTTCTAAAATTGAAAACTCTTTCTTGGATAGATTTGAAGAAGATCCATACAAAGTTTACGATACCATATTTTCGAAGTCCTCTAAACGATATCTTCAAAAATTTGATAAGAATTTTGATCCTAAGCGATTAAGATTCCTAAATGCCAGTGAAGTTCAGGATGGATTAACAAATCTTGATGTAAATGACCAATATGCTGTTGCGACATGGATTGATCATATTAAAGATCAGGATTTCAATGATTTTTTGAACGTCCTCGAAGACACTAATTACGGAGACGGAACATTGGCGTTCGACTACTCTGCATTTAGCAGCGAGCTCAAGAAGAATTCAAAGAGGGAAAGTTTTTCGCCTGTACGACTTTCTAAAATGCCCATATCGGAATGGTTTATATCATCTTGGAAGTATGAGACGTTTTTAGGAAAAGTACGGAACACTCTAGTATTCAAACTTACCAAAAAAATAGGTGATTGTGATTGGTTGATCATTACTACAGATGAACGAGTTGGTACCCAATGCTATCTCACACCTCCAGGATCTAGTAATTCGGCTAAAAAGAATCAAAATCCAAAAAAATTGTCCATGGATGCTGATGGCTTCTCAATAAAATCTCGCCCTCCACCACCACACTTGCTAGGAGATAAATCTTCTTCTCCTTTAATGGAATCCTCCTCCTCCTCGATTTATTCTGGGGTATCTAAAAAACCTCTTAGGGAAATGGCGACACCAGAGTCTGTTCAAACAAACAGTTTTCCGAGGAAGACTAAGATGGACGTTATTGTCCAGCTACCTATGTATTCTGAGTTTATGACGCCTGTCCAGCAAAAGTCAAATGGGGCAATGAATACACCTACGCAACTCCAAAAAGAGTTTATACCGGAAGCAATATCGAAGATATCAAATCCTTCCTTGTTGGATGTAACAGTTGAAAGAAGTGGACATCCTTACTTGGCGTGTATTCCTACCATACCAAAGCGAAATGAAAGTGGTGCCAATAGAGAATCGCGACCTGATTTAGATGACCCTAAAGTTTTCGTTAAGCCACTTGATTTTGGAGACAAAGTGAAGGCTGTAGTTCAAGAGTCTACTGATCTCTCTAAAAAAGAAAAGAGCTGTAACTTAGTAAATACAGAGGAAGAAGATAGTGAGGATGATTTTGTTGATTCTACAACAGATCCAGTAAATGAATCCATTCAAATTGAAGCAGCATTTAATTCTGGGAATAAAACTTCCATTTCGACAACATGTGATGATGATTTCAACTTTGATGTAACTGCAAACACAACCAAGGATCATGATTCAACCGATTCAAATGATGTTGGTCATGATGGTGGCATGGGAGATCAAGATGATGAAGAAAAGCTGGAAGAGGTTTCTATAAGCTTAACAGGATCTTTCGGATCATCCAATGATTCCAGGATATTCCCTACTAAGTCTGATCAATCTGATAGAGGAGACAACACTGTGGCTTCACTTATCCTACCGCAGGATGAATCCCTGCTACCTGGCGATGAAATTGTACCGACTGATTCTTCACTTAAGACTTCAAGTGAAGAAACTGGTCAATTTCTCGACGAAAATCAAAGAGATGATAATTTGTTCGAGTTGGAATACACGAAGACCATCGAATCCACTTGCAGTGATTCTAAACAAGAGCAAAATATTGCAATAGGGCAATCCTCTTCATCGGAGGCACTCAATGAAGAAACTGAGAGGAAACTGGGAACTGGGATATCTAAAGGTAAGAACGATTCCAATGAGAAATTGTCAAATGAACACTTGGATAAGAATGGAAAAATTGCAACTACGGAAATTGATTTAACACCTAACGGAAAACTGGTGAGAGCATCCACTTTTTTGCAGAATGATGAATCTCCTATTGATATTCTAAATGATTTAATCGACAACTATAATACAGAGAGTCTCGCAGTAACTAACTCAGAAGGAGAAATTCTGTTTGATGTCATCAAAAATCATATGGAAAAATCAGGAGACGATCAAAGTTCCCCGCCATTCAAAACAACGAAACCCTTCTTAAAACAGTTGAATATGGATGTGCTGATGGAAGAGTTTGAGGGCAAAAATAACGGAAATAATGGCACCAAGGATATGTCTACAATTGATCCTTACGATGATATGCCATTGGAAACGCCGACCAGAGGTACTGGGACAATGGTTAGTTGCTTTTCGTACAATGAAACACCACCAATGAAGCAGGATGAATTTAGATATCCCAATTCTTTGAAAAGGTCTGATGAAAAATCTAACGTATTTGTGCCTAGTGACGATGATCAAGATAATACTGATGTACATATCGAGTCCAACGGCGTTGATGAAGATGAAGACAACAACTTCGGACCACTGGAAGCGAATGGAGGCCTGAAAAGGGTTATGCTTAAAACAAGGAAGAGCTTCAAAAATTTAAGGGCTAAATCGTTGCGTACTTGATTGGTGGAAATTTATAATCGATTCGTTTCAAATAAAGCTACAAATTTATATTATTTATACGTCAATTCAAACCTCAAATCTTCAACAGTACAAAGCATCCCGTAGAGTCAAGTGTATGCATCCTGAGGAATAATATCTCAAAGCAATGTGTCCAAGGGAAGACCAGCTAACCAACCAAATATATGAGGCCAAGCGGTTCAAATTTCGTTCCCAAAAGTTACCTTACAAACTGCTGTTTATTCATCATATGGTTTTGTAAAAAGGCTTCTCAAATTTAACCGCCATCGAGTTTCTTCTATGATGATGTCTGGAGCAAGGCGATGATAAATCCAACGAACAAGGTGTCGGGCTTTTTCTGTCCTCGTTATTTGAACCACTTGAAACTTCTGGATAGTCTATCTGGCACGCATGTAGCGATTCAGCACGCCCCTTGTTTATGATTGATCCTTCCGAAACATTATCCGTCTCCTCTGCTGAAGACACCAGCTCTTCAATAGATTCCATGCTTGAACGTGAATGATTCATCCGTCCCAAATATGCATCATCCTCCGCCATTGAGTAATCACCGCGAAAAGGGTGCTCTGCCTCAACTTCATGCGCCCTAGGCGATCCACCTAAGACGTGCGCTCGTTCTGAACCAGAGAGAGACCAAGAAGCTGCTCTTCTAGCTGGACGAATTATACCTCCACCCAAAGTATCCTGCTCGCTAAGCCGCGTCAAAGCGGTTTCGCTAAATCTTCGAGCAGACATAGCTGGCCTATCATCGCAATAACCATCATCTCGCATTCTATGGCGATTGTCACAATGACTATGATGAACACATTGATATAGGTCGCAAACCTTGACCATATTAGACAAAGGCACACCAAATCCCGCAACAATATCACCGTTCCGCGTAAACAAACCAGAAGCCTCTCGTCTATCTTTAAACTTCTCACAATTTGTATCTGGACGTACCCTAAGCAAAGTACCTACCACCCTAGGATCATCATTATCATCCCCGCTTGAATATTGCACTTCTAACCGCGCCTCCACTGGCTTATTGCCACGAGAAAGGTTCATACTCTTTCCAATACCTAAACTACAATACAAAATCTGCTCTTAGAATTATGAACTCCTTGTCTCGTTTTGTTTCCAAAAAACTACACTACCAATACCCAACCACCTACCTATCTTATCACCCTTAAAATTTCTACTACCCTACTTTCCCATCCTTTATTGAAACTAATCAAATATATACTTGAATATGAACCTTAAATCCCTCTTATTTCGAATCTAAGCAAAGTGCAGTACCGCACTACCGATTCAAGCTACTCGTTTAACAATCGTCCGTCATGCCTAACCGCATACAAGCCATTCTTAACTCTGATTAAGCAAAAAAAAGAAAAACGAAGATCACAAAAATCACACGAAAATCAACAACTTGTGCCTGGCAGCGCAGTCAGTCTTAACATTTCCACCGACTCTATCGCATCTCAAATCCTACCCACTCACTATGCAAAAAAAATCAAATTGTAATAGCTCGCCACTTTTCTCTGCAACGTTACTCCGTATTTACATAATCGCCCTTAGTACCGTACACCCTATAACTACAACGCCCACAACGAGTTAGTTTATTGCAACGCAAACCACAGGGTACAACGATACCAGGTTTGAAGAATAATTTGATACCCTACTAACCATTATCTAATCTTAAAACACATCCTCTCCGCACGAAAAGCATCCTTATCGCAATTGACTTGTCCGTTCACGAGCTTAACCTGCGCATTAGCAAGAGGCCATCGTGTGATCATGCGGAGATAAATGCACAGGCCGTTCACAGCGAAAGACATATTTTTTGCGGGGTGCGAGACATCAACTATGAGAGTATAATTTTAAAAGACGATCACGTGGCGCATGCACCACGTGATGAGATTTCCAATTATCTTTTGATTATTTTTTTGTTGCACTGGATTTGTTGTGTTGCCATGCGCAGAAAGTAGATAGATTAAGTAGTAGTTACCATTAGGTAGACAGCTGGTCATTGTGCATTTGGTAGGTCAAAGAAAAGGTAAACGAGAAAGAACGTCAGAGCGTGTTCATTTGATATTTGGTTCCAGTGTTAAGTAAAGGGACATTAATTGTTGAAAGACTGTTTCCCCGTGGGTGAGATTCACAGTAGACAAAGCAAGAGCGTACTGTGTCAAGAGATAGTGATTGAAATAGAAGAGTGGTCTATTAGTGAAAGCGCATTAATCTAAAATATGAAATTCTCACATTCCTTGCAGTTTAACGCAGTTCCAGAATGGTCATCGAAGTACATTGCGTATTCGCAGTTAAAAAAGTTGATTTATAACTTGCAGAAGGAGAAATTATACAGATCGACGTCAGGAAGTCCGTCAGACTTGGAAAGTACACCGCTGAATGAAACATTTCGTGGGGACACGTTTGAGCGTCAGTTTATCGAGGCATTGGATAAGGAGTTGGAGAAGATTGATACATTTTATACAATGCAGGAGTCGGTGATACTTGCAGGATACTCGGAGTTGTACGACGAAGTGTCCAATTTCCAGACGGAGTTGATGAACCGGTCACACCACAACAGTTTGGATGAGAGTGCGAGAGTTACGAGACATTCATCTCCGTTGTCCGATTACAATTTGCAACACGAGACGGATTTGTACTCGGAGGAGGAAGATAACCAAAGTGACGCGTCGGTCGATTTGCAACGTGAGCGCGGTGGCAGATCTAGAGCAGGATCTGTTGGCTCTCGTATGCTACGCTCAATAACGGCAGATATTCTACCCACTATGTCAAGGATAACAGATTATACCATGGATCCCATCATGGAACAAAAAATTACATTTAAAAAAAGAATTGTGGTCAGTTTCACTCAATTATCAGAATTAAAATCTTATATCGAATTGAATCAGACAGGTTTTGCTAAAATCTGCAAGAAGTTCGATAAGTCATTGGATACAAAAATCAAGAATAGCTATTTAGAGAGCTTGCATAAGAAATCTCATATATTCAATGACACGACGATACAAAATATTTCGAATGCAATTAATGAAGTGATTGTCATGTATGCAAGATTCATTGGTCATATGGATCCACAGCACGAGCTAATTAACTTCCAAGAAGCAGAGCGTGAATTGTCGTTACACTTAAGAGAACATGTTGTTTGGGAGCGAAACACTGTCTGGAAAGACATGATGAATTTAGAGAGGAAAGCGCAAAACGTAAAATCCGAGAAAATTGGTAAAAAGGGAGCTGGAGTTTCCTTTAAAAGTATTGTAAAGGATACCGAAGGCAATGTTGAATTGTTAGAAACGGAGTCCACGCAATTTCCTACAACTCTGTCGGATGCCTTGAAAATGACACCGTCTCTTTATCTAAAGATTTTAATGGCTTCTACCCAATTTTTAAAATTCATCTGCATAACTCTAATATTCCTTATTTCACTTTTTTTCTCACCAATGGATGATATTTTGCAGAAAAATTGTTTATCCATTTTGATTTACGCCTCCTTGTTATGGGCAACAGAAACTATTCCATTATTTGTCACTTCACTGATGGTTCCTATGTTAATTGTTGTGCTGCCTGTTTTGAAAGACGCTAATGATAACCATATCTTGACCGCGACAGAATCTTCTCAATACATTCTTTCTGCAATGTGGTCAAGCGTTATTATGCTTTTACTTGGTGGTTTCACTCTAGCTGCTGCATTATCGAAATACAATATTGCAAAAATACTATCAACTCATATTTTGGCTTCTGCCGGTAGCAACCCAAAAGTGATTCTCCTAACTAATATGTGTGTTGCACTATTTGTCTCAATGTGGGTTTCAAATGTGGCAGCTCCGGTATTATGCTATTCTATCATTCAACCTTTATTGCGAACATTGCCAAAACAATCGTCTTTTGCACAATCTTTAATTTTAGGTATCGCATTGGCATCAAATATTGGTGGTATGGCATCTCCAATTTCGTCCCCTCAAAATATAATCTCCATCGGTATGATGACACCATCACCCTCCTGGGGAGAGTGGTTTTTTGTTGCCATTCCAGTGTGTGCAATTTCTGTGGTCGCAATTTGGATTTTGTTGTTATTAACTTTCCCTCCTGACAACAATTTAAAAATATTAAAATACCATCCAATCAGGGAACCATTTACCATCCAACAGTGGTACGTGACCTTTGTAACAGTTCTTACAATCGCTCTATGGTGTCTAGCAAATAGAATAAAGGGCATTTTCGGTGATATGGGTATAATTTCGGTGATTCCGATGCTTGCATTATTTGGTACCGGGATATTAAATTCCGATGACTTCAACAACTTTATGTGGACTATTGTTATCTTGGCGATGGGTGGTAGTACGCTCGGAAAGGCTGTGACCTCTTCAGGCTTATTAGCCACTTTTGCCGATATAATAAAGGAAAACATTAGATCAAAATCTCTCTTTGAGATCGTCCTAATTTTTGGGATAGTTATATTAATAATGGCCACTTTTGTTTCGCATACCGTTGCTGCAATGATTATTGTACCGTTGATGAAGGAGATAGGCGCAGACTTACCAGGAAAAGATCATTCTAGACTATTGATAATGATAACGGCATTTTTGTGCTCTAGTGCTATGGCATTACCAACTTCTGGATTCCCAAATGTGACTGCAATATCAATGATTGACGAAGTTGGAGATCGTTATTTAACTGTGAACAATTTCATAACTAGGGGCTTGCCCGCAAGTTTGATCGGGTATGCGGTTATTGTTTCCATTGGATATTCCTTAATGAGAATAATAGGATATTAAGAACCTTTTTGTGGTTCTATAACATTTATCTGATATATAATTAATTCAGTATGTGTGAATCTGATACAGTCTAAACTAATACTAAGTATATTTTTCATGAGTTGACAGTCTTCAATCAAAAGCAATTCTTCATCAAGACGATAAACAATTGCAGCGGAGAATTGCAATTAAGAGTGTAATTTATTTTTGAAAGAAAAATCAACCGCATCCAAAATACTTAGAGTCTACAAACCTTCTCCTTGCCCAACTGCATTGGTCGTCTTTGATCTTCTGATCGGTTACAATTTCCGCCGCGTAAATATGAACCTTCTTGTCAAATGCATTTATTATCCTCCTTATACCCATTTCGGTTGCCAAATATACAATGATCCTTATCTTCTCTAACTCAACACCATGGTCAACCAACACCTGGACTGCCATGATAATTGCTGCACCAGAGATTATTTGTGCATCCATTAATAAAACTTGATTGTATGTTTCAATTTTTGGTGGAACAAATAAACAATGTAATTGTGGTTCACCAGTAGTAGAATCAGACTGAATTAACAATTTTCCAACAGGGATATTTGGAATGGTTTTACGCAGCGATTTCATAAAGCAGTCACCAGAACGGACGATGTTTATAGCTGTAACCTTGTCAAAGTCGATGAAAACGGGACTCTGTAATTTCTGGTTTGTCGGAGTGCAGACTACTTTTCCAGCCACATCAAGAACAGGCATATCATCCAAGGCAAATGACAATAAGATGGTCGCCAGTCGGTCAAAATAGAAGACGAAATCATCCCTTGATATTTCCTTGTCCAGAATCATAGTTTGTAAAGACTTTACCTGATTACTTTTTGTCAATTCATGGATATTTTCTATTGAATTTAATGCCAAAGAATGATTTCCAAGCTTTTGTAAATATCTGAGATGTTGCTCCGATTTCAACTGAAGCCTAGACCTGATATGGTTAATCAGCATTTCTGTTGCGATGCTATTGTCTGCGATTGATGGAATGATTGCGTTAGCATTTTTCATGGTAGGCTTCACGAACTGATCAGCATTTGGTTTTACAAACTTTTCCCACTGTCTAATGCAACCCTGTAAGTCCCGACCACGATAAACTATATCTCTCGAGAGTCTTCTTGCTAGGCATATGTCTAAGTCAGCATCCACATAAATTTTTAAATCCATCAAATCTAGCAACTTCTTATCATACAAAGCATAAATGCCCTCAACAACAATGACACTGGCACCATAGATGGTGATGGACTTATCAGGGATTCTATCATGATCAACAAAAGAGTATGTTGGTATCCTTGTCATTTTACCCTCTTTCAAAGAAAGTATACAATCGTAAGCCAATTCCAAGTCGATCGATTCAGGCTTATCAAAATCATAATTATTATCGAATGCCTGTTCTCTTTCAGCTGTACTCAGAGGTTTATAGAAATTGTCCAATGAGATCAAAACAGTCCATGGTGTATTGATCTGCGACACAATTTTGTTTGCAACACTTGTTTTTCCCGAACCTGAACTACCACCAACGCCGATAATGTATGGTGTAGTCCATGGAGGATAGTACCCAGACTTGTTCATCGAGAGATCTGGACGACCAAGCTGCAATGCAGTTTTTAAATGGTTTACTGTTTTCCTTTTGATTAGCCTCCTGCTATCAGCCATACTACGTTATTTTTTTTTCTATTTCTGTAAATTAACTTATGGGAAATCTCAGCGATGCCCTAGGTAACTTGAGAATCGGATAAAGCCTTCTCACGCGCTGAAGGTGTATAGCAAAAGTTGCGTACTACATCTTCATTATGTCAAATGAATCTTCTGAGAATGTTCTACAAGGTACGGGATTGAGAAGATCAAAGCGTACTTTCGAAACGATTGAAGCTGAAGAGAAAGAAATAGCAAAACAAGCTTCAGATGAAAAAGTGAATCCATCCAATGACCCAAAACGTTCAATGGAAGAACTTCGAGCCATTTCCCGTCAAAAGTACTTAAACAAAAGAGAACGTGAAAAGTTAGAGTGGCTTGAGAAAGATATTCATGTTTTGGAGGAGGTTGTTAACAAGTATGGATGGGATAATCTTTCCTCGGTGGAACAAGAGGAAGTGCTCACGAAAAGAGAGCTGTTTCAACTACTAGGAGAGTCTTCCAGCTCAGATGCAACAACTAGCTTTCATCTTCCAGTCGATCGGCCAAAGAAGGAGTTGTTATCTGCCAAACCACAGAAACAGGATGATAGAATACATTGGGAAGAGCAACAAATTAAAAATGCAGTATTAAAATCAGATGCTGATGAGATAAAAGTAGTAGGATCCGACAAATATGAATTTGTGTTTGATCCCGAAGCACTCATAGAGTTCACTGGAGAGCATGATGATGTAATGAATGGAGATCAGGAGGATTCTCTCACTGATGCTTTAGATCAAGAAATCACAAAGTTGAAAAATATTCAAGAAACTAGAAAGTCATTACCGGTTTATCGCTACAGAGACGAACTTTTGAGTGCAATTAGTGACCATCAGGTACTTATAGTAGTTGGTGAAACAGGTTCTGGAAAGACAACGCAGCTTCCTCAATATCTAATAGAAGATGGGTATGCGAATGGTGGCAAGTGTGTAGCTTGTACACAACCTCGTAGAGTTGCTGCCACAAGCGTAGCGGCAAGGGTTGCTGATGAGATGGATGTGATTTTAGGTAAAGAAGTCGGCTACAGTATACGATTTGATGATAAGACAACCCGTAGCAAGACGGTACTGAAATATGTCACCGATGGTATGCTTTTAAGAGAATTTTTGAACGATCCTGAGATGAACGCATACTCTTGTATAATGATTGATGAGGCACATGAACGTACATTAGCCACTGATATTTTATTAGGTCTTTTACGCGGAATATTAAACCACAGAAAGGATCTGAAACTCATTATTTCAAGCGCAACAATGAACGCCACAAAGTTTTCGAAGTTTTTCTTTGATTGCCCGATTTTCAACGTTCCAGGGAGAAGGTTTCCAGTGGACATTCATTACACTTTACAACCTGAGGCAAATTATGTGAATGCTGCGATCACCAGTGTCTTTCAGATTCACACTACGCAGGCTGTGCCTGGTGATATCTTAGTATTTTTAACTGGTCAGGAAGAGATTGAATCAATGCGTGAAAAGACCCTTGAGATTGTATCGAAATTGGATTCAAAAAAGTTTCCTGATCTACTTGTGATACCCCTCTACGCAAGTTTGCCACAGGAGCAACAATCTCGAATTTTTGAACCAACTCCAAAAAACTGTCGTAAAGTTGTTTTAGCTACCAACATTGCTGAAACTTCGCTAACGATCAATGGTATTAAATACGTTGTCGATCCTGGGTTTGTGAAAGAGCAATCATATTCGAAGGGAATTTCGCAATTAGTAACTATTCCATGTTCACAAGCTTCTGTCGATCAAAGAGCTGGCAGAGCTGGTAGATTGGGCCCTGGAAAATGTTTCCGACTTTTTACAAAATGGTCGTACTACCATGAATTGGAGAAGATGCCAAAACCAGAGATATTAAGAACAAAATTAAATCAGGTCGTTTTACTCCTTTTATCATTAGGAATCAATGATTTGATTAAGTTCCCTTTACTAGATAAACCTAGTATACGACAGTTGAGCGAATCCCTAGAAAATCTTTACACTATTGGTGCTTTGAATAGTAAAGGACTTATAACAAAAGTTGGCCGATTAATGTGCGATTTCCCCTGTGATCCAGAATTTGCAAAAGTCATACATACAGTGGTTTCACACGAACAATGTAAAGGCATTCTTTCTCAAGTTTTGACCATTATTTCAATGCTACAGGAAAGCATATCGGTATTTCAGCCACAACTTAACAATCAGGACAAAATAAAAATGTTTGGAACATCTCTTCAGCATAATGATCATATGTTGCTGTTGTGGA
Source organism: Kluyveromyces siamensis (assembly GCA_030579315.1). NCBI lineage: Eukaryota > Fungi > Ascomycota > Saccharomycetes > Saccharomycetales > Saccharomycetaceae > Kluyveromyces > Kluyveromyces siamensis. The sequence goes on from JAKTQE010000001.1 coordinate 171,182, forward strand.
TTTACGAGCAGTGGGAAGAAAACGGATACTCGAGAAGGTGGTGCACAGATCATAAGTTGCAACATAAAACTATGAAAAGAGTCCTTAACATAAGATCACAACTCTGGAAACATTGTGAAAGATTAGGCTATATTGCGGAAGACCAAATGTTTTGTAGTAAAATGAAAGATTCAATGACACACAAGACAGTAGAAATGAAAGTAATAAAATCTTTTATTTCTGGATTTCCTTACAATATTGCTAAAATATCCAACCAAGGGTATAAAAATATCAAAAATGATTTGCCAGTTTGTATTCATCCTTCTAGTCTTATATTTCAAAGGATAAAAGACGAAGGAAAACCCCCTAAGTTTATATTTTATCAGTCGCTAATGTTGACAAGCAAAGAGTTCATAAAAGACTGCATTTCGTTCGAAAAGTATGAGTGGATGAATGAGATGATGCCTCATGTGTACAAATAAGGGGTCAAAATTACATATTAACGCGCCATATAGATTTATAGCACATTCTCAGACTTCTGGACAATGATAGAAGTAAGGTTTCGCTTACGAAAGTGGGTTGTTTTATTTAATTACGCTGGTAAAAATACTTATTGTACAATTATTCGCTTAGCTTGTCACTCGGAAAAAAAAAGTAGTACAGTCACTCGGAACATGATTGCATATTTTATATAAATGGATTTGAATGCAACCACTATCGGTTCAGGATTACAAACACTTTCAGCAATCATTTTTAATTTAGAAGGGAGCAGACCCGGTAGTTGATGATAAGGCTGAAAAGCATTCTAGGACACATAAGACCAATGAGCACAGAATCCTCCTTTAAGTACTTTCCTAAGAAAGTGGACTTTGCTAATTCGGACAAGACCTTGCAGCTCAATCATACGTGTTTGAGAATCAAAGACCCTAAAGTAACCATTGCCTTCTATGAAGAGAAATTTGGCATGAAGCTCTTAGAGCACAAGAAATTCCCCGAAATGAGTTTTGATCTGTACTTCTTGTCTTTCCCTAAAACAGGACTAGTGAAAAACGCCCAAGGTGACACTGACGTGTTCAGAGAGACAGGTATCCTAGAATTGACACATAACTATGGTACCGAATCTGATTCTGAATTCAAGGTCAACAACGGTAACGAAGAACCTCATCGTGGTTTTGGACATATCTGCTTCAGCTTCTCAAACTTGGAAGCTGAGTGCCAAAGATTGGAAGCTAACGGCGTTGCTTTCAAGAAGAAATTGACCGATGGAAGACAAAAGAATATAGCCTTTGCCTTAGACCCTGATGGCTACTGGATCGAGTTAATTGGATACGAAGAAGGAACTACAAAAAGTTCGGAGCCAAGATTCAATCACACAATGATTCGTGTCAAGGACCCTGTCAAGTCCTTGGAGTTTTACCAAAATGTTCTGGGCATGAAACTTATTGATGTGAGCGAGCATGCAAATGCAAAATTCACATTGTATTTCCTCGGCTACGAAAACTACCAAGAAGGTGTTGCCCGTGGGTTCAGAGAAGGCCTATTGGAATTGACCCATAATTGGGGCACCGAAAATGAAGAAGGGTTTACATACCATAACGGTAATACCCAACCACAGGGTTACGGTCATATCTGTATCTCGACAGAGAATGCTGCCAAGCTTTGCGAAGAAATCGAAGCTGCATACCCTAACCTACAATGGGCCCCTAAGTTCAACCATGGTAAGATGAAGAACTTGGCATTTATTAAAGACCCTGATAATTATTCAATTGAGATCGTTCCTCACGGTCTCTGTGTGTAGAATCCACATCATTTCCAAATCTGATGGCGAGATAACTTCTATATAATATTTTACTGTTCTATTTATCTATCATAATATTTTAATCAGTGGCTGATTGAACGGTATATAATTATTTCCCGTCACGTGGGAACTATATTCCTCTCGATCTTACCGCATATTGTATGTGAAGTCCAATAAATAACCATATTTTGCAATCCTACTAACCATAGATCCTGCGGTGTATTATCCAGGCATCTCGCTACCACCCATGCTGTTCCGCTGCTGCTTAATAAAAAGAAAATAAATTAAAAGTTCTAAAAGAGCCTTATGCAAATTTTAACAGGTCATGTGATAACTTTGACGTTTCGAAGCCCGTAGATGTTAACCCGACTACAAATCGATGCAATGAATCACGTGGGTCTAGCTTCCAATTAACACGTGATTAAATTTATTTTTCGACTTCCATTTATTTCCTTTTTTCGTTAACTCCTTAATCTTCTGTTTTTTTAGGTCTTTCCGGCATCCACAAACTAATAAAAGCCCACGTCAAAACAAGACGTCACACGATAATATTAGACGAAGCCAGAACCATGCACAATCAGCAAAAGGTAACCAGCCGGTATCCATACAAATCTGAAATGCCATCATGAAATCGTTCGAATAAGTTGTTCATGATTTAAAACCATTTTGCTATGTTCTAAGTTGAGAGTTTGTTACAAGGAGGTTGTGTTAAAGATAAAGTTTGTGTCTCGTGAGGATCAATTGTACTTATATATTAGGAAGTGCTCGCATTACGAATTTATAAGACAAAAATATAATATAGGCATTGTAAGGGCCACAGTTGCGATTCAATTGAAAAAGCATAGAAGGGACATTTTAAAATCTATAGAAAATTCATATTGACGACTATAGATCATCAAGTTTAAATTGAAAGACGTGGTATACAGAACAAATAGGAATATTAATCGATTAGAGATTTTATTCAGAGAGTTAAAAGTGTTGAATTGTTTTCGAGAAGGGAAGAAAATGACGGTATCTATCCCCTTAGTTAATGGTACTGAATTGTACACGTTAAAGACGAATGAGGCTTTGTACCAAAGAAGTGTTGAATTCTATGAAAATATCATGGAACTGTTTTATGACAAAGAAGGCGATATTTTCACGAATGGTTTAGTGCATATCAGGTTAGTTTTGGATAATGAATTCGAAGGTGTTGAAATAACTGAGGACAAGGATTGGAGGACATGTGTATCTTCCTCGTTGGTGTTTTCATGTACTGAGATTCTGTCTTTTAAGAACAAGTTGTTCAATTACGTTTGCCAGACGTATCCAACTGAGAACAATCCTCTGGAGATTTACGTAAGAGATCCAAACGGCCACGTAATTGGTGTTACACAGACCAAAAACGCATGTTCCAATAGCCCAACCGTGCCGGCCACATTAATTCAACCTTCTGCTGTGTCATCTAGACAATCAAAGATTGACATTTCTGCGCCAGACACACCAACTAGTATTAGTTATCCCTATTTGCCAAAGAGTAAAAAGTGTCAAAAAGCCATTGGTGTGATGACTTCCGGTGGTGATGCACCCGGTATGAATGCAAATGTTAGGGCCGTGGTACGTACTGCTATCTTCAAGGGATGTAAGGCGTTTGTAGTAATGGAGGGTTACGAAGGTCTAGTGAAGGGTGGTCCCGATTACATTAAAGAAATGACATGGGAAGATGTAAGAGGTTGGTCTAGCGAAGGTGGGACAAACATCGGTACTGCACGTTGCAAGGAATTCAGAGAGCGCGAAGGGAGATTATTGGGTGCACAAAATCTGATTGAAGCAGGTGTTGACGCATTGATCGTTTGTGGTGGTGATGGTTCTTTGACCGGTGCAGACTTATTCAGATCTGAGTGGCCATCCTTAATCAGCGAGTTGCTTGAGACAGGCAAAATAACACAAGATCAATACGAAAATTACCAACATTTGAACATTTGCGGTACAGTTGGTTCCATTGACAATGATATGTCTACAACAGATGCCACAATTGGTGCTTACTCCTCGTTGGATCGTATTTGTCAGGCAATCGATTATATTGAAGCTACTGCCAAGTCACACTCGAGAGGCTTTGTAGTCGAAGTTATGGGTAGAAATTGTGGATGGTTAGCTTTAATGGCAGGTATTGCAACCTCGGCAGACTATATTTTAATACCCGAAAAACCAGCTTCATCTCGCGAATGGCAAGACCAAATGTGTGATATTGTATCAAAACACAGACAAAGAGGTAAAAGAACAACTATCGTTATCGTTGCTGAAGGTGCAATTGCAGCAGACTTGACGCCAATTAGCTCCAAAGATGTTCATAAGGTTTTGGTGGATAGACTTGGACTTGATGCTAGAATTACCACCCTTGGTCATGTTCAAAGAGGTGGTACTGCGGTTGCATTTGACCGTATTCTAGCTACTCTGCAAGGTGTAGAAGCAGTTAATGCTGTATTGGAAACAACACCAGAAACACCATCTCCATTGATTGCAATCAACGAAAATAAGATAACAAGAAAACCTTTGGTGGAGTCAGTTGCTCTAACTAAATCAGTCGCGGACGCCATTAAAGCCAAAGATTTCAAAAAAGCGATTGGCTTAAGAGATTCAGAATTTATCGAGCATATGAGAAATTTCATGGCAATCAACTCAGCTGATCACATAGAGCCAAAGCTTCCTAAACACAAGCATTTAAGGATTGCTATTGTCAATGTAGGTGCACCAGCTGGTGGTATGAATTCTGCTGTCTATTCTATGGCAACTTATTGTATGTCTCAAGGTCATAAGCCGTATGCCATTTATAATGGTTGGACTGGTTTGGCAAGGCACGAGTCTGTTCGTTCTTTGAGTTGGAAAGATTTGATTGGATGGCAATCACTTGGTGGTTCGGAAATTGGTACCAATAGAATTACACCAGAAGAGGCCGATATTGGTATGGTCGCATACTACTTCCAGAAATATCAGTTTGATGGTGTTATTATTGTTGGTGGATTTGAAGCTTTTGTTTCTTTACACCAACTGGAAAGAGCAAGAGAAAACTACACTGCCTTTAGAATTCCATTGGTTTTGATTCCAGCTACGTTATCTAATAATGTTCCTGGTACCGAATACTCCTTAGGAAGTGATACAGCGTTGAATGCCTTAATGCAATATTGTGATGTTGTTAAGCAGTCTGCTGCCTCCACGAGAGGTCGTGCCTTTGTTGTTGATGTACAAGGCGGTAACTCTGGGTATGTTGCGACTCACGTGGCTCTTGCAGTTGGTGCTTTGGTTTCGTATGTTCCTGAAGAAGGTATTAGCCTGGAGCAATTGAGTCAAGATATCGAGAACTTGAGAGAGGCTTTTGAGAAATCGCAGGGTAGGGGCAAATTTGGTAAACTTATCCTCAAGTCGAAGAATGCTTCTGCTGTTTTTGATCCTGATGCGTTGTCTGCTATCATTACCCAAGAAGCTGATGGTGCTTTCGATGCTAAGCCTGCCGTCCCTGGCCATGTTCAACAAGGAGGCTTACCATCTCCAATTGATAGAACTAGGGGTACAAGGTTAGCAATTCGAGCCGTTGGTTTCATTGAAGCTCAGCAAAAGGCATTGGAGAAAGCAAGATTGGTAGAAGATGAGGATTTTAATGTAAATGATGACGAAATTATGGCCTCCGCTGCGGTATTAGGGATCAAAGGATCTGATGTGGTATTTACCTCGATCAGACAGCTGTATGATTACGAGACTCAACTTGAGAAAAGAATGCCAAAGAAAATTCATTGGGAAACTACTAGGGTAATAGCTGATCATTTGGTGGGCAGGAAGCGTGTTTAGTATAGTATGCCATTTCGATTTTTTTACAACTTTTATAAATAGAAAACATCTTTACTTGGATTTAAAAACCATGGTCAATAGTTCAGAAGAACAATAATTATGATTTCATTAACTTCAATCGTCACATAACCAGCAACTCATAAAACAGAATCAAAAAGATCCTGTATGGTGACGGATTATGGGGAAGTGGGTTTTTATTGTTTGGTAGCTATGCTATTTTTTTTATTTTTTGAATGGTGATGTTGAATAAACAACAAATAAACAAATAAAAAAAATTGTTTAGATAAATAAAAACAGTTTTTTGGGAAAGGTGCAGTTAAAGAATAGAAATCGGTTGAAGTATCGAGACTAGCAAACAGCAACGTTAGATTCTTTCCAGAACGTTAGATTCTTTCCAGAACGCTAGTGATTGACACAAACTTATAATGATGTCCTTGGGCTCCCCAAAAAAAAGGAAAACCGCGGGTCCTTTTAAGTCTCTGAAAAAGAGTATACTTCGAACTAAAGGTACAAATTCACAGCTATTGGAAAAGGATCACAATCATACAAAAACTACTATCAACAGACAATCAATTCAGCGAATTACTTTATTTGAGTATGAAAATGTCATGGTAAGGACCTGGAACTCTGACAATCCAGGATCGATTAATGTTATTTCAAACAAAATCAGTTTTGAGGTTTATGAAATATATATGCTGCGATCGAGGCAACGTATGAACTACCTCTGCCTTGGCAAGAAAGATCAATTCGTTCACCCTATCATGCCGAAACTGAAGGTTCAAAGAGTAAATAGAAGTAGCTCCAAAGAGCTTAAAATCGTAATTTGTCTCTTTAATCCTGACAGGTTTTGGGAAGTGACATTTCTGAGCAATGGTGTACTGCCGAGGAATGTGATCGAGGCATTTGAAGACACTATATCAAAAATATGTAGATACACCTACTCTAACGATGATCCATTTGGTGAAAAGAGCTCCGAAGCTCATCGTTATGCTTCAATAAGGGGAGAACAAAGCAATACCATCAAGGAAGAGGAAGAAGAAAAGCAAACTAACGAAAGAAACAATGAGTATGCTGAAAGCGATGACGATGTTACGGATTTAGAATACCTTTTAGAAGATTCAATGGAAGAACGTGGCGATGTAATTGAAGATTTTGTTTCTAGTTCGAACAGTATGAGTCTGAATGAATCGTCTACCATTTCCACGCATAGTATTGACCACGATTTCGTGGCCCCCGGAGAAGTAATTAACAAAACTTTCAAGCAGGCCTTAGGCCGGATTAAACCTTTTGATACCAGCGGAAGAGCCAATAGTTCAAGGTATAAGCGCTTCAGTTCATTTAACACAACCTTTCTAGATTCGGGTCTGCCCCATAACAAAAGTCTAACAACCCCTATGGAGAAAAGGCGCTCGATCAGCGTTCCTATGGAATTACATAATTCTTTTGATTATGAAAAATTCAAAAGAGTCAGCTGGATGGACATTAGTTTTGAAGATATAAAGGAAGTTTAACATATTCAATGTATGTGGCTGGATCTGCATACTCATAATATATATATATATATATATATATATATTCAAGGAACTTAAACCAGAAAATATTGAAGTTCCTAAGCCATCCTGAGAGCTTAAACAAAAGTATAGTTAAGTATCACCATTGTATTTTATTTACTTGGCTATGAACAAGATTTAGACTTAATACTAACGTACAAATTTATTGATAAGAATGGGTCATTAAGAGCATTGCAAGAAATGTAAAGATTGAATTTTCTTGATCAATCATCGCATCAAAAGTTTCAGCATCTAAGCTGGAGGAGCTTGTAAAGGATTACCATTGATATCTAGACCTTGTTGCATCATTAACAATTCTTCACTACCGGCAGTCTCGAATTGCAAACCGGCACCCAACTTGCTCTCATTCTTGAAGTGATCGATTTCACCACAGAACAAAACTGACAAAGTTGGTAGAATCTTTCTCTCCAAGAAGCATCCGACCTTACCGTTAGAGTCAATAGAACCACGGAAGACAGATTGTCTGTATTCGTACTTGCAGCCCAAAGTGGTAGCACCATCGATAGAAGGTTGGAAACCAATTGGTTGGCCAATGACTGGATCCATAATTGGAACCATAGAAGCTTGTAGAGAAGTCTCTAAACCAGCTTCCAAGTTAGATGAGACCTTTCTCCAGAAAGAAGCAATGGCCGCACCATTTGCCTGCAATTGACCGGAGGCAATCCAGTCTTGCTTGGAAGAAACATAACGGGTCACGTAAGAAACGGCAGCATCGGCTGGAACGGTTGCTTGACCTCTGGAATAAATAGCCTCTAGACCAACAGAGAATTGAGGAGTAATAGATTGCAAGATAGAACCAACTGCAACACCGGTAAAAGTACCGTCATCGGATAGAAAAGATGGGTTCAAAGTCTTTAAGTTCAAGGAGAAATCAGAAGCTTGGTAGTCTTGCTCCATTTGGCACATAGTAGGTTGACCTTCTGAAATTTGTAAAGTAACCTTTGTAACATTGTTTTTATCCCAGCCATATTGCAGTCTACCTGACAAAGACAATTGATTGTCAACATTCCCTTGCATAAATAGATTGTCATTGGCAAAGAGGGCACTGAAAGCATAGTTTGGTAAAGATTCAGAGCCCATGGAGAAAGTGTGCGAAGTTTGGAAAGCTGGGTTGAAGGCAAATGTCTTATTCAAATCTGCTCTCAAACCGGTGAAAAAATATTGGTTTAAGAAAACGTCACGAGAGACTTCTTTGTTCAAGTTTTCAATAGTTCCTGGATTAACCAACGACAAAGTCTTTCTGTGAGCGTGAATATTGTTGTATGCATCAATCAAGTAAGAAGAAATTGGGTTAGAAGACCAGAAAGATTCGTTTCTTTGTTCTGGTGTCACAGGAGCAATACCTGGTAGCGCAGAAATTTTGGAAAAATCGCCCAATGGTAGTGGTGAATTGGACATTATGCTTGTTTCGTCTTTCCGTCTTCTGAGAGATATGTAGTAATTCCACCAGTTAATAAAAGCTTTCAATTTCAGTCTTTTTTTTCCAATTTCGAACCTGAAAATTTTCCAAATCATTTTAAACGCAATTTGCACGTGACTATGTATGTAATCTATACATTTGGTTAAATTTATCTAGTCATTACGATGGCTACCCGTGCATTCTTGACCACAGTTAATTCCAGAGTTGTTCAAGAACAATACTATGATTCTGTCGTTGGTGATTGATTGGCATTACTTGAGTTTTTTCGTAGATTGGAGAAAAGCTCCCTTTTCTTTTCAAGCTCCTGCCTCTTCCAACTAATATGGGTATGCCATTCTTCCGGACTTTTAGAAAGTAGCTCAATTGAATCTGTATCTTGTTGAAGTAGTGATTTTGCCGTTTTTAGACGGTGTCTAATACTAGAAGTGGCAGCCTCCAGTGTGTTTGAACTATTGTTCGGGTTCTTGCTTATTTGTTTTAGTGAATGATAGAGTAGCGTGATGAATTCTGTTTGAGTGGAAGAATGCTTTGTTAGGATATCGTAGACCTTTTCAAGTGTTTCTGATCTCTCATTTGATGTGGTGGTATCTTGAATAGGCGATGCAGACATGTTGACTGCTTTAGTTCTTCCAAACTTTGTAGTTCTCGATAACGTTAATGAACTAAGTGTACGTGGATATTTTTTTTTAGGTTGTGGATAAAATAGTGCTTAATTGTAGCCTCATTGCTTGTGATGGCCTGACAAAGAACAAGTGAATAGTGTAACAATTGAAATTACTCGTCCAAATTAAAATGAGACTGTATTTTATGGTAGTTGAATATTTCAGAGGAGTATCTTATTTACTGGAAGAATAATTGCTATTTGTTATGTCATTAAATACAAAAGACCATCTAAAATTTATGATTCTGGACCAAGTTCTTTATCATATCTCTACCTGTCAAGTACACGGTCTTCCACAAAGTATAAACATCCAAGGTACTAGAAAAGGTGTCTAGGAAGCCAAATGGAAGCATACATGGAATCCAACCTTGTGCCAATTCCAAAGCAAAAGAACCAGAAGGCATGTGATACTGTTTAGCAAAACCCTTTCTCAGGTGGTGAGTTTGGCCTGGTGTGTAAATCTCAGGTTTTAGGGCGTAAGGAAGAGCAGCATATTGTTCCCCGTGGATGATGGTAAAGTAGTCATCTGCGAAGTGAACACCAGTGTGGCCTTCAGTACCGACCGCTGTGCCGAAAAATATTAAATATTCTGAGACACTGGCATGTAAAATAATCATCTGACCCATTGCACCACCAGCATTATTGAAAATCCATTCTTCTTCGACGTATTGGTTGATGTATTCTTCACCATAATGCGCAGCGAGAGCATGTCTGATATCCGTCAATAGGCTCTTAGTTTCAAACGACTCAGATTCGAGATCATATTTTTCAAGCTGTGCGTTCACAATCTTATTAAGTGTTATTGGATCGAATATGTAATTGGAAGGTAGCCATGTGTACAGCAAAGTATTCATAAAATAATACGCAATTCCAAAAAAGATGGCTAACTTGAGAAGTTTCATTTTTTAATCAGATGATACTTATCAATTTAAGAACAATGGCAAAACGAACACAGTAAAATGGGAAATTTAGTGACCAATTCAACGTACTTCTTCTTAAATATGTTTTCAATGGAACGTTGTACAATAGGAACAACTCTGTTTTTTACGAGACGAACCGATGCTAAACGATTAAACGAGAATCAAATAAGAAAAAAATTGCCAACAAAAAAATGCCCAATTACAGTTAGGACATTATTGTGATTGGCGACCTCGAACATTTTTTAATTCAGGTGAATCTGGGTAAGGAGGGAAAACCAACTAGAGTCTTCATACTTAACATTATTGACAACTAAACAACACTAGCTACATTATCTAAAGATGAACTAGTTTTGTTTGTTAAAAAATTAATTCAATGCTCGAAGGACTCTTAATTATATGGTAATTGCAGTTGTTCAATATGCCAAGCACGTGATCCATCGATCTTAACTTACAAAGTCTTAAAGGCTGCCAATCTGATCATCTGCACTTAAATAGTGGATTCACTGAGTCGACGTACTGAATAACTGTAGTAAAGACTTAGCGGCTCTTACTGACATCGGTGTAGTGTTCGGTGGTCCTAAAGAGTTAGAGCTTTGCTTTCTTGAAAGGGCAGGCTTTTTTGGCGTTATGTAGTTGCATGAATCGATTGATGCTTTGTTAAGATCTTGGGATCCTTTTGATTTTTCCAGTTCTTGTGATAATTGGCTGGTGCATGGTACGGAGCCGGCGAGCTTTCTGAGCTTGCGGTGACTTTTGGAAGGTTTTTTGTTAGAAGGCCGCTTTGATTGCCCTATTACTATATCTGAAAACTTTAAATGCGATTGATCTGTTGTATGCTTGTAGTATGCCAATTTCATCCTCAGCTGTAGTCGCTTGATTTGTACGTTTGTTATAGTGCTCTTGGACTTTTTTGTTTCTTTCAGCACCTCCGTACTGCTGTCCAAAGATTCTGATGGAGTCAGATAAATGTCGCGTGACAGCGTTTCTCGATAATTTGAATAGTTTGAAGTTGGTTTAATTTTGAAGCAGCTTCCACCAGCAACATCTACATTCGGACTAGTATGAGGAGTGTTCATAGTAACATGTGTTTCTGTTAGCGGTTCAACAATGGTCTCGAATCCTGTTCTCGTGGTCCATTTTTTATTGTGGCCATTTGAAGCAATGTTCAATAGCGAATTCGTCTTATCTACTAGAGGCATTCTCATGGCTCCATTGAAGTTGAAGCTGTTTGGTTGCATTTGTTTGCTACTCTTGAAGTTGGTGTCTTTCTCGTACCTCTAGAGATTTGCGTAAAAGTGCAAAAATAAATGGTTGCTAGAACAGTACACTTCCACTATGGAACTTAAAACTCACAACTGTTTGGATTCTTAGTTGAATACTTCAAGGTATCACCAAGAAAATACTGTTGGAACTTTTTGTGATCGTAACTGACTTTGTTAATATACTTTAAATTCCTGTTGTTTGTATAGTCATATGCACTAAGAAAAAGAAAAAGCGTTAGCTTTTAAAATGATCAACATAAAGTTTATTTACCTTTTGCCTGAAAAAGTACGTAGTACGCGTCGCGCGTTATGGAAAATGAAAAGCGGCTCTTCACGCTACGTTTAGAAAATGAATATATAGAACCTGCAGACTGCATGCATCTAGAAAGCGATTGGTGGTTTAGTGTTTGTCAATAATTCACTACAATGGAATATATGTAAAGCGATATTGGACGAACCTAGGAGAATTATATCTTAAAAAGCTATTTTGTAGCCAAGATTTCGCGGTCTTTCATACAAATGTGATTTTATAGACCGCACATTTCGGCTTAAAACATTTAGATCGGATTTAAGATGAACATCTCATAGAGGGAAGGATATCTGTTCTACCCACTTGTTCAATTCAGTATGCTGTCTAGATGGTATGATTTCACCTTTACCAGCAGCTACTTTCAGAATGTATTCATTTAGCTCAGCACTTCCAAGAATATCAACATGCTCGGCACTTTTTGGTCCACCACGAATGTCGAACCTATCAGGTTGGTGTTTCATTTCAACTATAGTCACATTTATACCAGCTGGATTGTAGGGTGAAATTCCTTCCTTCCATTTATGACACATAGCATGTGTCATAAGTGGGACAGTTCCGTCACCATCTGTAAAAAACACTACCTGTTGGGCATCATACGCTAAAGTAATGTTTAAGGAATTTGATTCGGTGTCATCTTTGTATGTATAGGCTCTTTCAGTTGGATTATTGACGCCATAGAAACAGTATATTTTCATGTTAGGGGCATTGGGTAAGGGTACTTCTAAAGGATTGCTCCAGTGTGAATGATGTTCTCGATTCTCGATCAACTCCTCATTGGTAGTCGCATGTCCAAATGTGTATTGATCATCTATACGTTTCTTGAGCCAGTTTGGGGAGGAGTTGTACACATAATCTAATGCGTTTTGCATTGTCATGTTGTCTCTTTCATTACTGGCGCTACCAGCAAATCTAATAAAATTTCCATATGTATCACTATTATTGCCGTAATGGGCATTATCCTCAACGGAGAAATCCAGACCTCCCCAAATGATATCCCCACCTTTTGGTAACATGGACGGGATGCCACCCCACGTTTGTAGTAATTCAAGTCTTTCACGTCTGCTAAAGAATTTCTCCAATCCATACATTGCTAAAGTATTCAATTGAATAGTATCTTTCATTTCGCCACTTATCAACGCAGGTACACATTTTGGTGCACCCAACAAAGAACCGGCGACATTAACGAATGATTCTATGTGAGTGTCAACCCAATTTTCACCACCATTACCATAATTTGGCCCTTCTGCTTGTACCCAGTTAAGGAAATAAAAAACCACTTGTGAACCCATAGAATGCCCAATTAAAACTGTTTTTTCACCACTTGCTTTCAGTTGGAATTCTATTTGTTGTTTAAGTCTTGAAAAATAATGATCTCTTATTTCTAAATCAAGATATGCCAACCTCCAGTCATAAGAAGCTGTCATCAACATATTAGTTTCATATCCTATAGCTCCAAGATTCTGAAAAACTTTATTCCACAGCCAATAACCCGCCATAAAGAAGTCTGCCGCTTCTAAACCCTGCGCAGCGCGTAATGTATAGTTAGGAGGATCAAGACCTGTTTCAGGATCTAACTTTACATGCCTTAGCCAGCAGGTTTTATCCATTACCATACTTTTTAACATGTAAAATGATCCCCATAGCCTTTTGCGAAAATGTGGCTCACTATCACATTCATCGTCCTTGTAAATACCCCATGATTCAATACCTGTGGATATAACTCCTGGAACTATAATGACCGGGTGCTTCTCCTCCAAGTTCAATTCTTTCTTCAACTGTCTTCCGATTGCAAACGACTCCGTAAGATCTATCTGCGGGTTTTCTAACTGGAAATCTGGCATCAATTTTAAAATACTATTAGGTAGTATATCTTTCCAGTCACCAACATAATTCTGAACCGAATCAAATGAATAAAAGTTATCAAATAGGTCCTTTTTGTAGGTATCGGGTGTCGATCCAAACCAAAGCGCTATTGCAAGACCTAATGCCGCGCCGACAATGAAAACAAGCCTTCTTGAATCCCTCCATGACTTACTTTCAATCATTCCCGACCTTGTATTTTTTCTCAGTGAATTCTTTCTTCGAATATCATGCTTGTTTCCACATGAAGTGACTGGTGATAACGATTGCGGCTCCTCTATGCTTCGCATTGTTTGGATACCACTCGAACTTTGTCTTCTATTTCTCATCATTATGCTTGATCAGATCTTGACAGGAGAAACCACTTTCGTCGTAAATTGAACTTTTGGTTATCAGTTCTTCTAAACCTCACCGTTTTATTAGCTCTACAGGGACCTTAAGGGATCAAACTCACTAGATTCTCTATCAACCGGGTTTTCTTAACCGGAACCCTTTTTATTGGCTCAATTAAAAACCTGGGATTTAATTACTGAAAATAGAGGATAACCAAAACTCAATATTAAATTTGAATAACGTATGGATTCGTTCATTTTTTATCAACATAACGAAATCAATTCTTCTGGTAATAAGAGAAATACGTTTTGCATAAGTCGCCCTTTCTCCTCATCAGGTGAGCTAGTTTAAACGAATTACCGATATATTGTGACAGCATTGGGTCACGTGTATAGGACGTCTTTGCAATTACAGTAAACCACATTCAATTCGTCTATGAGACGTCTAACCGTATAGCTTGCCACATTTTTGGACAAATTAAGTGTATCTCCAGTGAGAATCTGATGTCCTCTTAAATTAAACTAGTCATGTGCTCGTAAATTTCTTGAAACAGTTTCTCGCTCTCATTTCTATTAAGATTAATTACACATATTATATTCATCCCTAATTTAATACAGATACAAAAAGGTGCGCATAAAACTGCACGAAACCTGAATTAAAGAGCAATTTACCAAGAAAAAAGGTGCTGTAAAATGCTCCGTTCGACACTTTCCAATTGGAGAGAGTATTTAACCCCGATTTCACATACTTCAACATTTGAGACTACGGGGCAATTGACACCTGAAGAGTTTGTAAAGGCCGGCGATTACTTGGTTCGTATGTTTCCGACTTGGAAGTGGAATGAAGATGAGTTTAAGAACCTGAGTTGTAGAGATTTTTTACCAAGTGAGAAGCAGTTCTTAGTGACCAGGAAAGTCCCAAGCAGTAGAAGGGCTACCAATTTTTTGAAGATTGATGACACAGAAACCAAAGAACTGGATGATGGGTGGGTCTTAAATGATAAATTCGAAAATGAAGAGAATACTTCCAAATCTGGTGATATACAGAAGAACTCCAATCTCCTTGTTCCTGAGCTCGTTGACTTGAGCTTGGAGGAAAATGCCAGTGAGGAAATGGAGCATGAAGTTGATAATGATTTGGTGCAAAATGAAATGGACGACGATATTGTCGACATTCGACCTTCTACTGTGAGATACTATGACATATACATAACTTACTCCACATCTTACCGTGTCCCTAAATTGTACTTGTGTGGATTTGATAGTGATGGCAGTCCGTTGACCCCAGAACAAATGTTTGAAGATATCGCCCCTGATTACCGAACGAAAACAGCCACGATTGAACCACTACCGTTCTTCAAAGGAAACCAGGTATCTGTGTCAATCCATCCATGTAAGCATGCAAATGTAATGAGGGTTTTGATGGACAGAGTAAGGGCTTCGCGAATTAAGGAACGTTCACATGCCCCGAAAGGTGCGGAAGAGGAATGGGAAGACTTAGAGAAGGACATTGAAGAAGGACTACGAGTTGATCAGTACTTGATCGTTTTCTTAAAGTTCATTACAAGTGTTACCCCGGGGATAGAACATGATTACACCATGGAAGGTTGGTAGTGAGAATGTATTTAGAAATAAACTGGTATGATTTTGTAGTCATGTGATATATTTTCTTGAAAAAAGATTTGTAAACCACTTCAACATTTCAATTCAGTTTATGTTGCTCTCATCGCTCGAAAACCGGATATTGTTCAAAGCTAAAACATTACAAGCATTCTGCAACTCAGTGAAGCTCGCAGGCGCAATGGAATGAAATGAAGTTAACAGATGAGCAAAAGAAACAAATTGTATGTATGAGGCCTAAATTCGAAAATATCTCTCAAAAAGTGCTTACTAACAAGATTCTATTTTATTTTTATGCAGGAATCAAATAGACAAAGAGCCTTAGCGAGATTGAAAAATCGGGGGATCGTCAAGCAATCCAATGATAAACATGTAATTTCCAGCAAATTTGGGTCTAATCAAAACAGTATTTCAAACGAATGCAGAGGGGCCCTTTTTGAGCCAACTTCCGAACAGAGAAGAATTATACAGGAAAATAGGGAAAAGGCGCTAGCACGTTTGAGAACTCGGCAAGAAAATCTAAGAGATGCCTCTTCTAATAAAAATCCTAGCCTTGAAGAACCTAAGAGACCTCTAGAAATGATCAGACCCAGTATTCGTAAAGAGGACTACATTGAGTATGATTTCTCAACAATGAAAAATACGTACGGTGGATTCATAAATCAAGAAGATATAGATGTTGCTAATGGGGGAGAAAGATCCAAAACTTTGGAAGAATGGCAAGAGGAGCAGCGTAACCGTAGAATGCTCTTTGAAGATGAACCACCTCCAATGCATATTGCTCTTGCTCCAAAATGTGATGAATGTAACATCAACATTGAAATGGATCCTCTAATGAAAAAGATTTTTCATTTGCAGGTTTGCAAAACTTGTGTTAAAAATCACCCGGAGAAGTACGCCTTGTTGACTAAAACTGAATGCAAGGAAGATTATTTTTTGACGGACCCAGAGCTCAATGATAAAGCATTGTTTGACAGATTGGAAAAGCCTAATCCGCATTCGGGGACCTTTTCAAGAATGCAATTATTTGTACGATATCAAGTAGAAAAGTTTGCATTTGAAAAGTGGGGTGGTGAAGAAGGGCTAGACAAGGAATGGCAGCGTAGAGAAGAGGGGAAAAATATGAGACGCGAAAAGAAATACCGCCAGAAACTTAATGAGATGAGGCTTAAAACAAGAGCTCAAGAATATACAACAAGACTCAAGGAGCTGAAGCATGGGAAAAAACATGTACATGAATTCAGCGAACCCTTTGATGGAGGAAAAAATGACGATGGTGTGGCGGTTCAAAAAAGAAGATGTCTTACTTGTGGGCTGGAGGTGGTTGAAATTGCATTATGAATGGACAAGGTTACGTAATAAAGCCATGCCTTTATATTATTTCTAGTGTGTATACTATATATTAATGACAAATAAATATTACAGTTCGATTAGCAGCTCCTCTTGCTTCTGAGCTTGATTTGTTTCCTTCTCGGATTGTTCTTCAGGGACTATTTTCCTCAGAGGGACTGCAGGGAAGTCGAACTTCGTAATGTCTTCCTGTTTTACAGTATCATCTGGATATGGTGCCTCAGGTACATCGATTTTTTGAGCGCTATCCTCAGATATCATTTCATCTTCTCGCGGATACGGAGGTTCACTGGGCTGATCGAGAACTAAACCCTCCAACTGAGTTGCAGTTAGATTTGCATGAGATGTAAAATCTGGGTTAGATGAAATATTCTGCTCTTTTGATGATGAAGTCACAAATGAGACATTTTCCTTCATAAAGGAGGACCGATTTTGAAGTCCATTACTAACATTTTCTGAATTCACTGTTTGGGAGTTATTTGGATAGTATGGGTAGGACGAAGGTGCAGTTGCCTGTGGTAACGAATATTGTTGTGAATATGTTATATTTCTCAACTGCTCTTCCAACATAGTGTCATAGATATTCATTATATCTGATATTCTCCCGTTCATCTCGAACAAGCTGTTATATTTTGATACAGTATCATTTATACTGTAGTTGACCTTTGGTCCAGCAGAAAGAACCTTTTGGTATAGTTGCTGTAATTGTGTATCCTCTAGTATAGCTTCTGGTGGCTGGGTTTTCATTCGTTCTACTAAAGAAGCAAACAGTTGAATATCCTCCTCATCTGAACTAGTCAGCTCGAATTTTTGTTCAACAGGAACTTTCAATTGATAAGAGTTTTCTAATTGCAAGCCTTTTCTGCGTAATTCTTCTTCTTTGTGGTCCCTTAAACTTGCTTCTATAGCAGCTTTGAGATCAGGATCTTCTTCCTCGACTGGTTCTTCAAGTGGA
The DNA here is from genome assembly GCA_030579315.1 of Kluyveromyces siamensis. NCBI lineage: Eukaryota > Fungi > Ascomycota > Saccharomycetes > Saccharomycetales > Saccharomycetaceae > Kluyveromyces > Kluyveromyces siamensis. The sequence continues at coordinate 189,042 of JAKTQE010000001.1, forward strand.
ATCACGTCCATGTCACTTTGTTGTTTTGCCGTATTTGATTCCTGCAGTGATAACTCAATTGCCTTTCGTAAATCATCGTCCTCCTCATGCAATGCTTCAGCTCTATGTTTTGATCCCTTTTTCCTTGACGAACTCTTTTTCAAGTTGTAGTCCTCAAAACAATTATCACACACTCGAACTGGCTCTAAAATACCTAAGTCAGGTAGAGGTATGAATCTTGATGAGTGTTCTTGGCAAAATATCCCGCCGCATGAACGGCAGTGATGCTTTCTATTCAACAAGGTAAACTTAGTGGAACAAATCATACAAGCATCAGAATCAACCCAATCTGCTGGTGTCTTCGCATCAAACATGGCACTTACATTTTCTTTAGATGCAAGATTCTCCATATCTACTCCCCTGGATAATAGTTTTTGATAAACTGTGCTCACATACTTGAGTTGTGAATCGTTTTTAAACGCCAAATACAAATCCATAACTAACCTCGCACAAAATTTCTGCAAATCATAATCTGTAGAGTCTGAAAGTATATCATGTTCTAAACAGTCCATGAACTCTCGTGAACAAATTTCCCTCAAAAAAGGAACACCCCCATTCTTCATGCAAACTTCAACCAAGCGCCAGGTTGCAAATTGGGTATTTGAATTACTTCTTGTGGTCAAAATCCTTTTTTTTAAGCACCTCATACCATCTTTGGGAGGGATTCTCCTGGATCTGATGATATCTGAAATTTCTAATGCGACTGGCAAGTCGATTTCACCATTTGGTATGCTTTCATTGGTGCATTCTTCTATCAGTTTATCAAGTTCTGGTGTGCTTACGGTAGTCAACGACATAGTTTGTGTATAAGTAATGGAAAAACGTGCACCACTAGTAACACAACAAGTTTTTGATGAGATCTGAGAGTTCTGATCAACCTTTCTTAACGCAAGGAGATCATTTTAAGGCCTACATGAAGCCATTACAAAAGGGGATTGATGAGTTGAACAATGGAAAAACTTAGTCTGTTCTGTCACGTGATATGATTTTATCATGAGAGTAGAAATAGTTTATGAATGTTCTATGAAGATATATGAACCAAGGATAAGGCGAGTAAATTGGCTATTTTATTGGAAGTACCACTATTTGGCCAAATTTTTCGTAGTCGTGTATTATATTGGAGTAAGATATCAAAAACTCACCCTTGCATCGTTTTTGCATCGAACTAAAAGAATGGAATGACGAGATAACCCCACTACAGGATGAGGAAGGATAGAGTACCGATCCCGATTAAAATAATAGAAATCCACCAATACTTGTTAACATCAAAAGGATTCTTTTTGACAGCATTGGTCTTGTACCTATTTTCGAGGCTTCTTTTTACAAAAGATCTTAAATCTCTTTTCGAATTTGATACGGGAGTGGCATCAGCGGACTGGGTTGGGTTTAGAGTAATTGTAGGCAACATCAGTGGTGGTCGGTATGTCAAATACAATGGTTGCATTGGTGTGCCATCGCTTTCGTATAGCTGTAGCTCATACTTACCCCAGTAGCTATCCAACTGAATAAGATAACTCTTGAAGGTTTCCTTTTGGTAGTAACGAGAATAACTAGAGGTTCCATCATCATCGCAGGGTTGGCTTAACAATTGTCTACCATCAACCGAGATGGGGCTGAGAACCAAACTACCGTTGGATAATACCTCATACGTACCATGCTGGTAGATTAATACAGCTAATGGGCATTCGGGTTCTTGTGGATTACCTTCAACCTGATAAATTGCTTCCTCAAAATAGCCATCAGATGTGAAAGAATAACAAATACCAGGTAGGGAAGGTTCTATAAGTAACTCTTCAATAGGATCAAAGAATCCTGGGCCAGTAAAGACCTGGTTAGACTTAGATGACCATGTTCCTTCTAAGCCAACCTCTGCTGCAACCGATATTGAGAAAAGGAATGCCGTATATAAACAATACAGCAAGCTCAGGATCATCTTAAACAAATGTATAATAGTCCGCGTTCACGATCAAAAGAATCACTTGGACTTGCTATCCTGGAAAGTTAATCAGCTCCTGCACGGTCTTGCTTATAGATGTCTTCTTACTTGGGATATGGTATTTCGGATTTCATTTTGGAATCAGTTTCTATTTCGGTTCTACTTTTTCCGGCTATTTTTTGAAATGGCTGTGCTCACAGAAAGAATAAAAAACATTAGTAGTTGAAGTTGCCCTTAAATCGTGTGAACTTTTTGTGTTCTACAAGTATGACCTCTTCAATTAAGATTGATGCATAATATACCTATAGTATTTCAAGAGACTATCGTAAATTCTTAGGGTTTCTTTTCCGATTTATGTAAAATTATGTCGGCTCATTAGTTAAATAAGTGTCTAACGATTTATTTATAGGACCGTGTTTCCCAACGGAAGGGAAATTAAAGAGGATCTGTTGCTATTTCCGTTCGAAACCGATCCGCCCCTTGAGAAGATTGAAGAGCTTTGACCCACAAATTTGGCTCTTGGAGGAATGGCGTATGAGTTTGTCTTGTGGCAATTTTCCATAGATGCCGGATCTATGTTTTCTTTATCGTCATACGAACGCTTAAAACTTGAACACGAGTGTAAGCTTACCTGTGACCCATTGCTGGAATTGGGGGTAAATTTATTATGGGTAAAGGAATGCAGCTGTGGTGTTAGTGGAGAATTGGTTGTACCATAATTGCTGAATAGGCTATTCTCTGATTGTGTTGAAACGTTACGAGATGGGGAGAAATTCTGTTGAGAGTATGGAGGAGATGGCATGTTACCTTGTTGTGGTAATTGGTAAAATCTGGTGGGGGTCGAGAATGACATTTGCTTTTGCTGTGAAATAATTCCAATTTGCTTGTGGTAATTTTTGATAGCTGCAACAAATTGACTGACACCATCAAATTGCCTATAATGGTCCCACAGTTGATCAGGACACTCAAGAACTGCATTAATATAAAATTCGAAAATGCAATCAGTAGTTGCGCTAGAAGAAGTAGGCGTCTGCAGTAACGGGCCCAATTCTTGATTAGTGAATCTATTGATTAGTTGAAATAATCCATGAGCAATTTCGAACAATTCATAATTCAAAAGAGAATATTGCCAGCATGTAAGGTCGATGACAAATTTCTTGATATTAATTAACTGTATTTTTTGAGTCAAGTCCTCGTCTTCGTCTTCTTCATTATGGAACTCTGGCTCTTCATCGGTGGAGTCCGACTCTTTTGGAACCTTGTTTTCGTTAAATTTTCCATTATTCACCCATCTGCGATTGTGCTCTAGTTGTCTCTTGTACAACTCATACTGAATTGCACAGTTCTCATCAGCGTTTAAAATATAATCATTAATCATTGGTTCATAAATTTCCCAACCTAAGGTATTTAGTATATGGCGTTCCATTTGAATAAACATAGATTCGTCAAATGTTTGCGAGTCATTACAAAGATGGATCAATTCGGATAATCTAGGAATTCTAGCTCTAGGGTTGGGTCCATAGAATCTACCACCGGTGGGGACAGTAACATTGTTTATGATATGGTTGCAGCCACCCCAAGTCTTGGCAGCCAACCACAGACACGTCGCTACTACCAATTTAACTTGTTCCCTCAACACTATACGCTTTGAGCAATATCGATCATACAACCTCACAGCCTGGAAAAATATACCATTAGTAACTCTTGTCTTCGACGCCAGCTCAAAAAAGAAATTGACCACAATGTGCCTTGTCCTGGAAGGGTTTAACTCAGGCTGTTGGTCAATCAACTTGGTATCTGGCTTCAACGCGGATGACTGAGTGATACAATTCAATGAAATCTCGTTATGGTAATCTTGAATTGTTTCATAGTGGGCCAACAATTCCGCATTGGACAACTCAATAGGATAATATGTCTGCTTAGCAGTCACGTTTAGACCTAAAGAGCGCTCCTCACAAGCCGGATGAGCTGCTTTTTGATCCATCTGTGAATGTGATAAATCTGACGTCCACAGTGGTTGAGGATAACGGAATATGTTAGTTATCTTGACACCGCTTTTTATTGACCAAACTCCTGATTACAATTTCTAACATCGCTTCATTATATAGCAAATATAACCTGTATCCCAATTTTCTGTGCAAGAGGTAACACGAGCGCACGCTTCACCAAATAAGGTACCACAACCTCGAAAACTGTATAAAGCCTCTACACCAAATCATCTGGATTTTTCGCAGTGTCCAAATTTTTTAAATCAAAAACAGCCATATCCCAACCCAACTAGGCTGCTACATTCGTCACTTTTTCGCCAATTGCCCTTCGAATCAAAACGCAAACAGGCCAAAAAGTATAAAATCCTTCAGGCAGGCACACACTTTCTTCCTTCCTTTCCTGGAATGCCATCGCCAATTATGCTCACCTAGAAATACCAACAGGGGCTGCTCCTAAAAATTTGCTTATGATTCTGTACGCCTTACAAAAGAACATTTGAACGATCTCCTGACACTAGGTTGTTCGCGTCCTTTTCACCCACTGTAATCTCTTCGCGATTCTTTTGGTTGTCATGCTAACCAGTTCTGTATAACACGAAATTTTGATCATTTAAGAAAATTTTGACAATTTTTCGTAGTTCACCAAAGTTCCTCTGTTTCGTGATATTTACTAAATTTACAAAAGTAGGACGATGTGCGAAATATTTTATATATCGGCAGCATGAAAACCGTGTCCAGCACTGGAATTGCGCACAAGAAATGTATGTCTAGAGACTGATCATAATCAAGAAGGCGAAGAGTATGTGGAATCGACTCCACTTTCCTGGTTGTGGTCCAAAATCAACGAAAACAAATTTGGAACGTTGATAGGACATTATTTAGGAGGCTATCGCCCCACTGGACATATATATATATATATATATATGATTTCCGAAGACACCCAATACCTTCTTTTTCTCAAATTCGGATCCCAAGCACTCTAGCAGCCATGAATTATTTTTTATCGCACACTGCGATGGGAAACTTCTCCAAAAAATGGTACTGCAAGTAATTCAGAATCTCTTTCTATGTACAAGCACTCATCTTCAACATCAAGCCATTCTTCTTGGCTGGATGTGGAAGATACTTTATATGAAAATTTCTGCTCATTGAACGCTATATGAGCATTATCCAGGAAGAAGAACACTAAGGATTGTGTCTGAGATATGGTCGTTAATACTAATGCGTAGATAGGGCATTTTTCAGCACGAACAATATGATAGTCTCCGAAACCAATAGGTAAAAGTGTCGACCTCCGTAGGGCAAGTTTTTGATTGGACTCAAATAAATAGTGATTCAAATAACGTGAGGCAGTTTGGGAGTTCTTGTCCCATGCAATAGCGATCAGTTGGAAAGATTCGTCATCTAAGAAGTGTAAGGCTTTGTTCTGTGGATCAATACGAATAAAGCCAATTTCTTCACATGCTTCACAATTATAGCATTGCAAGATATTCAAAGATTCGTCGTATGTCATCAGGACAAAGCTGGACCATATGAAATGAATCATCTTGAAACTGTATTCGAGACTTAGAATGAGATCGTCATGGATGTCAAAATTTGACTTTTGTATTTTGTAGTTTCTTATTTCTTTATCCTGAGCGATGATTATCGCAATATATTCAGCGTACTCTTTCCAGACATAAGATTGGACGGATTTCAAATCATGTTCAAGCTTTAGACTTTTATTCTTAAATAATTTTAGGACATTTTTTTCAACTAGCACCCCATAACTAGCTGGCATGTGAGATGATGATCTGGGGATACTACTCGGGCTTTTTGTTTGTCATTCGTTCTCGCACGTACACTTTGATATCCTTCTTAATTATTCAAAAATATTGTCCATATTTCTGTGACAAGAAAACAAACATCAACACAAGAACAATTAAAAGGATAAGGGTCACAAAACAGAGTAGGCTTGTACTTGGAAATTATCTAGCGCTATAATTTATATTGGCGTTACTTTTATTACTGGTGTCAATCGTGTTTTAGAACCTGGAAATCGCGTTTCCGTTTTAACATGGAGGAAGATAATACGGGAGGACTCTACAAATGGACGATGGATGCATTGTTCAACAGAGGTGCATCTCCCAGCACTAAATATGGAAACAATCATGGCTCAAAATATCCAGACACAAACCCTGTCATGCTTGACCACCGAAAGTCATCATCAGCTTCTGACCTAGACATTTTTTCCAAGTATGAACTGTTGCCAGATGATGATGAGCCTGATTTGTTGAGACCTGCGAGTGTTGATTCGACGCTTTATCAAAACCAGGACACAAATACTTTCAATCGGCGGAATAAAAATTCAGTTCTTGGGATGCCAAGCATAAGAAAAACGCCCAGTTTTGATGATCCTGTAATGTCAAAGCTTTTTAATGTTCAAGAAGAATCCAGGTTTCAGTCAAAGGGAGGAATCTTGCCTGGCAAGTTTCCTTCGCCCGAAAAGCAAACTTTCTTAGATGGCTCTTCTTTTTCAAAAACACAGGCAGCATTGGGGAACTCTGGAAAGGATCAACCTGTGAAGCGACTAGATTATACTTCAGAATATGTTAGGTTGATGGACAAATTAACTTTGAATAATAAAGCCATTGATGACCTACAACAAGAAGTGAAAACGAAACAAATGCTAGGGAGAGAAAAGGAAGTGGAGCTACAGAGAAAATATGATGACATAAGACAAGAGTTAATTCAAGAGTTGAAGCAATCGAAATTGATCTATGATAACTATTCAAAACTTTACCATAAATACAAAGATCTTAAATCGACTCTTTCAAAACCAACCCAACATGAATTAGCACATCTTTCTTCTGGCTCTATGCAACGGGAAATTCTTCTAAAGAGCCGCGTCAAACAGCTAGAGACTCAAGTTGTCGATCTTACCATTGACGGTGAGAGAACAAGAAAGGAAGCGAACGAAAAGGTATTGTCCCTTGAGTTACAAAGACAAGAATTACAAAACAAATTCAATGTTGAAAAAATTGTTTATGAAACCAAAATCAGAGAACTCGAGCAGAAACTGCAGGGGCAATCTCTCCCCAATCCCCAATCCAATTCAATTCCCTCGGAGTCGCCGTCGTTCTTCTCTCATGCTCATGACAATTCAGGAAGTACTGCATCTCCATATAAAGAATACAATGATACAATTGACACACGTTTCCTAAAAAGTTTGGTGAAATGATCCCTTACAGACTTTCGGATTGGAAATAAAAAACCTCTTACTCCATACATAGTTCGTTCTAATCGTTATATGTAAACTTGTAATAATATTGTTAACTGAGGTTACCCTCTTCAACAAATATGTTCGAAGGAACTTGATTTTTTACATTCATAAAACTAAAGGAAAGTCAAATACAATCAATGCATGATATTTAACTGTTTAAATAATCTATACCCAAGGTAGTCCTGACAGTGTTAACGATCGGGATATATTTCTCTTGTTACAGGCATTCATTTTTAAGAGGATTAACTATTTCAAAAAAAAAGATAAAAAATAAATCAAGGAAGATTGAATAAGAAACTTATTCTTATCAACCATCGCGAAATTTTTTTAGTTTCAACAACATTTGAATAATTCAATACGGTAATTATCGCAATGTCAGTGCTGTCCACTCCAACATCCGGTATTTCTGTACCTAATAGTGTTGAAATCAGTAATGTTGGCGGAATTGCCAAACATTCAACACCACCTAAAGAAGCCGCTGGATTCCCTCAAGACCGAAGGTTGGATATTGAATCCATGATTAATCAATTTAATGAATACCTTAGTAAGGAAAACTGGGCCAAATATGCGCGTGTCATTTCTTTATTTATTCTTGGGAAGTTATCAAGGAAAGAGCTTGTGAATGAGCTCGATACTCTTTTTAAACCTGCAGCAGGCAACCCTAATATCAAACCCAAAGATTTGATACGATTGCATAACCAATTGCTGTTATGTATATTTACCAATTCATTGCGAGAATCATCGGATGATGACCCTCAATCATCTAGGTGGGGCTTTCAAAATGGATCTGCACAACAAAATAAACGACGTTCTAATAAACACAACTCTCAGATTGAACTTTACAAGAAAATTGTGGTCTCTTTGCCTGTCTCGGATAGAAAACGGCTAAAAATGATAACTAAAGAGGCAGGTAAAAGAGGTTTCGTTCTGTGCTCAGTTCTTCAGGCAAGGTTACGCCAAATACCGAAGATTCCGTGTGTGTTCAATCAGGAAACAGCGAAAAGGATTCAACAACAGGACTTGAAAGGCCCTCAGGAATGGTCGCAAGAGATTATGAATGGTTTTAAAACACCGTTATCGACGGAATCGTATGTACTACCTGACAACGAATCTTTATATCTCAGAATGCTTTCTATTGCTAGAGAGAACGGAGTGGTGGGTAACATTGATTCTCGGTGTGTTGAAATAGTTTCCCTCGGCCTGGAATACTATTTAAAAACTATTCTTGAGTCAACAATTGATACAGCAAGGTATAGAGTCAAAAAATATTCAGACTTTTTTGATTTGAACGATAAAGGTTTTCAACAGGCTTCTGATGCAACCCAATCGCATGAAATCGGCTCTAACGAGGAAGACAATTCTCAAACCATATCTTTGACTAATGAGGATGTATTAGACTCTTTTACAATTTTTCCAAATATTGTTGATCCCACTGGTGCTTTTTTGAGCTTGACAGCAAAGGGCTTGGTTAATGATGATGAAATAGTTCAATTTAAGAGTCCAATTGATGACATGCATGAATTCAAACAGGAGAAACCGAATTTCACGCCGTTAGATGAAAAGAATATGGGTACAAGGGAAGAGTTAAATTGGTTAATAAAAGATATTTTGACAAAGGAATAAATTTGGAGTTTACCTTATCATTATCTGGATATTTTTGTTCTTTTTAGGTTTTTTTAGTTCGGCATTTCTCCTGGTCCAATATTCGGGGCACTAGATCCCTCATCTGGTTATAACTTTCATGTTTTCCAGTTCCTGTATCATTTAATATTGTTTACATAAATTACTATTTCGGATTTGGTAATCTACGTAAGTTTTGTGATAATGCCAATAATGACAAGTCTGCCGTTTTAAAATGGAAAATAATCAAGCTCTGGATTCTCGCGAACAGAGATTGTAGAAAAGTACTAATTGGAGAATCTGATTTCTTCTTGAAAATGGCAGGCTCAAATTTCTGAATTTCCTCCACTGACGGCTGGATAAAAAAGATGCTGTGGTAACAGTCACTAGAATTCAAGTAAACCTCAAACTTCATTACATGCACACCATTGTAATCTTCTAACACGTACTTTGACGCCTCGTCGATTGGAAGTTTCCTGGAATGAAAATCTATGCATTCCTCGTCGATCACAGCCGACAAGTCAAAATCGTCTGGATTGAGAATATCTTTAGATGCATCATTATCTGATAATACAACCACCTGAACATCAACTCTATAATCCTTAAATTTTGTTTGAACCATATTCAGAAAATGCATCCTTAAATCGCCATTCATAGAGATGATAGTGCAATTTTTATCATGCTTCAAACATGATTCAACGAAAAGAAAACACTCTTTCGCGAAAAGATCATGAGGAGATACCAAAGATTTCGGGAGTACTCGATTAAAATAGTGAGATTCATTGTCGACAACTATGCTCCTGCTAGCGAAATCTACTTGTGCTCCTTCTTGCTCAAAATTTTCTTCGTCGAAGTATGCATAACAGCGCAAGACTCCAGTTAGCTCATCGATAGTATTTTCTAAAATACTCCGCTGAATTTGCTCCTGTTCCATTTTTTCGTAGTGTTTACGGTATTCTCTTTCTGCTGCGGTTGCTTGAATTTTGACTCTATCCGTATGGGCCTTTTCATCAGCATAAGATATTTGAAGCTTTTGAAGATCAACCTCCGTTGGATTGGTACATGCTTGAGATTCTTTAATTCTCGTTTCAATTTCTTTAATTTTTTGGGTTAGAATTTCTCCTTCGCTTCGATATTCGTTAATAGTCGCCTGAAGTTTCTCCTCCTTAAGTTTCAGTTCTGAAATATCAGCATGTAGGCTTTCATTTTTGAGAACTAATTGCTCTAGTGGCCCTTCTTTTTGCTTCTTGAACTCATCAAATTGGTCACGAAGTTCATTATCAAAATTCTCGCAGGTCATTCGGTTTTGTTTTTTTAATTGTTCTGTTTTGCCGACTTTTTCATCTTTTTCTAGCTTAAAATCATGTAACTCCTGTAGCACAAGAGAATCAGGTCCCTTTTGCCGTATTTTCAACAACTCAGATTCCCAGTATTGTTTTTTCTCCGATATAACTTTTTCCCAATGATTCGTTTTATCCTGTAAGTTTACCGAATGTTTTAAACCTAAATTCACAGCAATTAACTCATTTTTTTTCCTCTCATTATCGCAATCATTGCTTAATTTGTGTAAGTTCTCCTGAAGAGATAATGTCTCTTGTCTCAACGTTCTAAAAATTTGCGACTTCTTGTTCAATTCATATTTAAGACTTGGTATTATTTTTTCATTCAACTTATGAGATTCATCTTGAACATTTTGCAGCTCTTTTTTCAAGTAGTTAATATCGGTCAAAACTTTCCGTTCTCGCTTCTTCACTTCCTCAATTACATTCGGATCCCCATAGAAGTATTTGTTCAAAAGCCTCATATTAGTGCTTTGAGATTTGGCCTGAAATGGGGAAGAAAAGGATAATTTCATGTTTGTGTCTCGCATAGATACTGATCCATTCGTTCCAATAGTATTCGTTATGTTCATTAGGACGTTTTTTCTCTTCAATGTCGGCAGCCCAGACGAGCATTCATCACCAGAAGAAAATGGCCTTTTCTTTGACCTAATTGAAGGAATTTTACTTCCACTCATCACGTTACAACAGTTTTAAGTATGTCCTTCAGTTGTTTTAAAGATTGATTTTCAGTCCTTACTGTTTCAAGTTTGTTTTTGGAGCTCAATCTCTGAAACAGTCTAGTTAATATTGGTGAGTGCCTGATCTTGAAACAAGAGAAATATTTTCAAATAATATGAGACCTTTGCTCCAATTCACCAACGTTTAAAGGAGCTACAGCTATTTTTTGTGCTTTAACAGCTGAGCTAACAATTTGTATGCAAATAAGGTGTTTATTGGAATGGCGGTTTCAAGGGCACAATTGGGCAAATTAGGCAATACGATTTTTCATGTACCAAAAGCCAAGTGGTTTTTTGTTTACAAAACAAATGTGGAAACCAAACAAAAAAAAGCTTATTGAAAAAAAAAAACTTTAACAAAAGAAGACACACGGCTAAATTGCGTAGAGTGCATTTGGCTGGTGAAGCGTAAGTGTGCATTGCAGTGCTAGAGTGTCCTAGATAGCACTATGCCGTCTGAAACTTTCATATAAACATATACTTATTGAATTTTTAAAAAACGCATAGTCGTTTCGTGATACTGCTTGCGTACACAGTATATATTTACATGTCACCGACCATGAAGATTGTTTGGCTTTAGAGGAATATTTACTTCACAGCTATTGCTTATTCGAAATCTGTGGATGAGACATTTCTAGTCATAGCTGGTAAAGCGACTCTGATTCCGTCAATATCTTTGTTCATCTTTATGCAGCAACCCAGCCTACTAGTTTCAGTCAAACCATATGCCAAGTCTAACATATCGTTTTCATCATCGTCTGGCTCCTCTAGCGCATCATAGTATTCTGGGTCTACAATGACGTGGCAAGTAGAACAAGCGCAGGATCCACCACAGGCACCTTCCATGTCTAGGTTGTGCCCCTGTGCAATGTCCAAGAGAGAATCACCCTCGGAAACTTCGAAAGTATTTTGTGTTCCATCTTTAAGGATAAAAGTGACGTGCAGTTCTTCGCCTTGCTTTGGTGCATTAAGGTGACCATGGTACCTTTGTTGATATTGCATCCAAAGCTTGCTAGATGCAACAATGTTAGGTTGGAAACTCGTTATTGGTCTCAAACTGCGGGCAACACCTCTTGATCTGGCGTAAAGTGTTCTTAGCATGCTTCCTAGGATTTTGGGCTCAGGTAATCCAATACACTGGTCTCGATATGAGAGTTGGACGTTTGTAATAAATGAGAGAGTTCAACCGACAATTTTGATTGATGACGAAATATTTCCAATTTTTCTGGGAATATCGAGTTTTTTCAGAAAATTGACTGGCGACAGCCATCGAAAAAAGGTAAACGTCATAAAGAAACGTTTCCTCAATATTTAAGTACTCGGGTGTTAACGGATTGAGAATCTTGTCACGATTTCAATCATTTTGCTTGCCTTTATTTTGGATTAAAACCAAAAATATTATCACGTGCTATGTTTAACTCCGCTAAACACCGTCAATGGTTGTAGAAGTCAACTAGTCAAGACAAGAAAGAAGTGGATGAAATATCTGCATTTTTTGATTTTATGTGATCCTCTGGGCTAAGGCAGGATCGCTTTATCTACACTTAAGTGGTGAATTGATGTTTTCGATATTTCAAAGTCTTAACCGTTTTTTTCTGATTTCATGAATTAATTAATTGTTGAGAGAATTACAACGTCAGTTTTCAAATTTTGCTAAACTTGTATAATTACGAAAAGAATATAAGACGGTGCACTACCGAAGGACTTGAAAATGTGATAGGAATTGATGGGAGAGGGGGTAATAAATTTCCATCGAAATTTTCTTCAGTAATCAATGGAGGAATCAGTGTAATTAACATTTTTGTAATCCCAGTAGAAAGTCAAGTCGGAGACAGATGATGAATTAACTTTGCATTGCTCATAGTAACTGATATCTTGTAATCTTTTCTGTGCATATTGTTCGAAATCGCTGAACTTACAAGAATATCCGGGACCCGTAGAGCAGCCCTCGATTGGAATGACAGCGTCATTGACAATGTATCTAACATATGATTCGTTTCCACACTTGAGCTTTTCGGTAAAAATTCTAGCGCCCATTGGTGTTATCCATCTATAATGCTGTGTAAACCCTACAAAAGGGACGTACTGGTTTGGGAGATCCGTCTTGCCATCATCTAGAAGACCAAGCGCCGTAAAATATTGCTGGAGGTCGGTATCATGGGTGAAACTTAACCAAATATTGTTCCCCAATTTTTCGCTATCCTTCAAAAGTTCATAAGAGGCGTTAAAAAGAACAGATCCAACTGCTTTCGCTAAAGAATTCCCATTACCACGTTTGTAGAAGTTTTCTAAATCAACAGAATATGAATATGAAATTAATTCATCTTCGGTGAAAAGACTGCAAACAGGAGAATATCCTTTTACGTTAATTTCGTAAGCACACCAAGAAAACAACGTTGAAACGTCTGCGTTAGTTAGATTTACTTGCGAATTTTCTGAGATTAACCTTTTTCTGGCGTTGCTCAGATACTCTGAGGTTAAATTGGCGACGTAATCGCTATTTTCAGATTTATCGTATAGTGTACAAGAATCACCAGGAGTCAGAGAGTTTGCGCCATACTTATCACCCTCGGGTATTATTTGAATAGACACAGTCAAATTTCTATCTTGATTTAGGCCCTTCACAAAATTTTCAGCCGTATCGTAAACTCTGCCATCGCTAGAAGAGAACACAGGAACCTCATTTGTAATCAAATCCTTATAATTACTCCAAACATATTGACCCAATTTAATTGCATCAATTTCGCCCATATACGGATTGGATGCAATTACATTACTAGTATTGGTCTCCTGTTCATAATTTGACTTATCCTTCACGAAATAATCATAATCGTTGAAGAAAGATAGATTACCTTTAAAACATCCTTTGAAAGGTTTCATTTTCTCCCATAGCGCTTCATACTTAGCACCAGTATTTTTGGTAGGAAAGCGTTCACCATGTCTGGCAAATAACTGAACTTGTTCAATTGTACATTGATCTGGTATGTCAGTAGAAATACCATACGAATGTGGATAAGAAAAATATGGGCCAGCTCCACCTAGGAATTGAAAAAGATGTTCTTGACTTCCATAAATTTCAGTGTCAGTAGATGCTGTATCAAAAATCGGAAGAGCAGAAACGTAAGATAGCAACTGTATCGGGAACAGAAGATTGATTAACATAGCCTGAAACTCTTTCAAAAACTAGGTTTTTTTAAGCTTACATAAAAGAAGTTTTCAAGACATAACTGACACCTAGAACACAGTCAGATTCGTCCATATCCTCGAAGCAATTACTGAATTTATAAAATTAGCCAACGACCTGATATAGCATCAAAACCTTTTCTCAGCAATAATTGAATCCACGCACGTGTGTTGCAAAAATATTGTGCAGTTAAAAAGCTGACAACATTGTTCACTGCATTCGATTTTAGGTCCTACCAGGCCCTCTCAATAGCACATGAAGTGAAAAAGCAGAAGGCAATGAGCCATAGTAGTATATTTACAAGAGAAGACATACAGTCTCATGTCATTCATGGATGTGCTTTTCGAGAGTCTTTTTTAACACCCTTTTTTTTTACTTCCTCCGTAAGTTTCTTGCTATGTGGAAATTGTCTACACATTCTCGAGAGAAATAGAGTAAGATAATTATAGTTTCAGGCACATTAACACATTAACATATAAAACATAAAGTGAACATGGCCCACATGGGTTGTATTTAACAGTATATGAAATCAAGAGATAACATTTCACCTACGTGGGTTTATTAAGATCTAAAAGGAAAGGGCTGTCGTAAATAGGGCGATAATGTAACCCACATGGAAACATCATTAAATATGAAAGAGCACAAATTAACATTGAGTCACGTGAACCTAACTAAAATTTACCCGGATCCATATTTTAAGTGGATCTTCCTTTGTTAGCTGCAATATGAATAAAGGTTCGCGCTCCCCTTTGAGGATACACTCCAAGGATACGAAAACTAGACTGTTATAATAGAGCCAGGCACTGAGTGTTTGTCAGTTCTTCCCTCGAAACCCAGAATTTTACAAGCTGGAACATCTTCAAACATTTTGTAACCATTTCCATGAGTCCTAATGAATCTAAACGATGTGTTACTTCAACAACGTGAAATCAAGGAGCTTCTTCAAAAACTTCGGGTTAGACATAGAGAGTTACTCAATTCCACTAGTGATGATAACTCTTCTTTAAATCGGGTGCGTAAAGATATTTTGATTTGCCTCAATGATTTAAAAACCTTGAATGGGATGATGATTGATTCTAGAAATGGATTGTTGAGGAAAGAATTGGAGGGCCTCGTTACATATAGCAAAAAATTGGAGGATCTACAGTCGAAAAAAGCTTTGCTAGATGAAAATTTGAGTTCATGGAGTAGTAAACCTGCTGGAGATGTGGACAGTCTAGGTTCTTGGGAGTCGATTTCAATATGTATAAAGGGGAATCATCGGGCTATTATGAATAACTACATAGAAGATTGTGGCATTGAAAATCTTTCGCTGGGGAGAAGGCATTCAGATGAAGATACAGCGTATTCAAATGACGAATTGATGGTGGCAGAGCCTGAGAGAAAGAAAATATTAGATAATATAGCAATGTTACAGTTGTGCAGGGATCAGGTCAGCTCGGAAATTGATCAACTCAAGTCTTTGATAAGGGAATATGAGAAAGATAAGAAATTATTAGAAACCGAGTTGGAGGCTAATGAAAGTAAATTATTCAGCAAAGTGACTTCAATTAAAAGGGAAAAATCGAACATTTTAGCTAAGCAAAGAAAAATTTTGAAAAAGCTAGGAATCTTCAAGGAGCCCGAGCGCAACTCCTATTTTTCCTTCGGCGATGATTTAACTTCTTCTGAAGCAGATTTCGATATTGCGCTTTCACAAGCACATGATTTTATTGAGGCCAAGAAAGATGCTCTACAGGAACTTTTACGAGATAGCAAGAAAGAGGCATCAGCACTAGCTACGCAGTTTACCTGTTGGAAAGATTCTATTACGCAAATTCAAGCTTTAGAAACATCTCTACAGGATCTATTTATAGCAAGAAACGGAGATATATCAAAGGATGAAGTTGTTGCGATGATATATGCTGGGATCGACCAGGTTGCAGACTCCATGGATTTAGACTCAGATGATACTCTTGCATCTTCGTTGAATGACGAACTAGAAGCCTTGAAGCAAGCAATTTGCGAGCTCAATGCTGTGACAGATAAATCACCAGTAAATTTCCCAGTAAAACAGCCAGATTTGTTGAATTTGGGCACTTCTCCCCCAAAAGTTCAAATATCTATGGAAGTAGTAGCCCAACAAAAGCATACACCAAGTGGATCGGTATACAAGATTGATAAAGCTGAATAACATAAAGCAATTGCACATAAGTCAATTTAAAAAACCATTGCAAAAAGTAAATTGTATCTCTTTTTTTAACTGTTTAAGAATTCTGGATGATCAAAATATTTCGTTATGTATCCGGATATGCATGCTTTATTAATATACGAAAATAGAAGGTCTCGATGACTCTAGTATAGAGAAAATTGCAAATTCATAAAAGAATTTCATTTTTTATCATAGCAGTCCACTGGTCAAGCTGTGATCATGAGAATCTTTTGACAATTTTAAATCCAAACTTAGCCTTATTTTAAGCATCAGCAAGTGAAGGAGAAATGTTTGAACATCTTAGGACAAAGTTCACTTTGTATTTTGTGTGGGTTGATCGGATTTCATAGCATTCCTCTCAGCTAGCTTCTTCTTCAATGGAATTGAGTTTTTGTCTCCTGCAATTGTTGGTACAAAGGGTTTGATATCAGGTAATGGCTTTGCTGACGTAGAACCCCCAAATATAGAAGATTTTTTTTTAGTTCCAGTTGTGAGGGGAGGCCCATTTTTCGCCTCATCAGTTCCATTCCTTTTTGAAACATCAGAATTTGGGTTTCGGTAGACGCCAGTCTTTTGCTGTTTTAGCCTTCTAGATGGATTGAAAACCTCGTCATTTTTTGTGCGTTTAGAACTCTTCATCGATTTTTTGCTATATGCATTACCAGCATAAGCCAAAGGATCATAGGTATCTTCATTGGTAATATAATCATGCGATCCTTTGAATTTTTCGAGCATTTTCTGTGCTGATTTATTTTGAGGATTGAGGAACCCCGAGCATGCCATGTCTAAACAACCTCGTTCTTTAGCATCTGAAATTAAATGTCTCCATAGTTTATTGTTAATTAAGGACTTATGATGGCCCAATATCCATAAACTACATTTTGCTCGGGTTAATGCGACGTTCATACGTCTAAAATCTTTCAAGAATCCAACGCTGGTTGTGGTATCGTCTGCACGAACACAAGATATAATGATAATTTCTTTTTCTTGGCCTTGAAAGCCATCGATTGTATTAAAATCAACATAGGACCGTATTTGGTCACCAAAAAATCTTCTGAATTGTGCCCTCATTGCTTGCATCTGCTCTCTATAAGGTGAAATTATTCCAATTTTTTTTGAAAAATCGTACTTATTCTCGAACTTCGATAAAAGAACTTCAACAAGTTCAATAGCTACTCTTGTTTCCTCTGGATTTGTGAAGGACATTGTTTTTTGATTTTGCATTTGTTGGCCAGCCACGATGTCAAAGAATTTGTACGGAGAAAATGGTTTCTCCGAATGCCATATTCTCCTGTTAGTATCTAATACAGATGGGCCGTCATGTAATTTACCCTTATAAAATTCTAAGGAAGGAAATTTGCTAATTCCTGGATGCATACGGTATTGAACATCTAATAAATGAGGACTTGAATTTTTTTGCATACGCACAAATAAGGACTGATTGTACTTCATATCACTGGCAGCACCAGACAAAACAGTGGGGGGTAATTGGTTTGGATCACCAACCATAATACAGCGTTTACCTCCATATCTTAATGGAATAATACTTGAGAGCTCCGTACATTGGCAGGCTTCATCTATAATAACCGTATCAAAAGTCACACCTAAGGAAGCTAAGACATCATGGGCTGAACCAGAAAGAGTTGAACAAATGACGTCGGACTCCGCCAAGATTCTAGCTTGCGCCTTCCTTCTATCAATCTCTCTATTACGATATTTGACTGAATTAGATTCTCGTATTTCATCTTTCCTTCTACCCATTTCACCTATTTGCTTCCTCAGCTCCCTTAATTTCAATTGGATTTCGGCAATCTCAGAAGAAGATAAAGGACTATTTGGATTCATATTTTCTTTATTCAAAGTGTCGGTTAGTTGTTTACGTTCTTTTAACGCACCTTGAAATTTTTGATCTAGGGAAGAATCATGAACCATTTCGTAAGCCGTCCCCGAAATTTTTTTGTCAACCTTTTCTTCTAAAGTCAAATCTTTAATGGCATCGTTTACAGCATCAGATCTACCGATACGTACGATAGCAGGGTGAAAAAGGGTTCCCTGAGAGTTAAGTACACCCTCTCTTAATCTAATAACCAACTCATCCACCGCTGCATTACTAGGTGCACATATTAAAACCTTTTGTCTTTGTAATAATTGCTCGGTAGACGCGGAATTACTTGGTGTTATGATTTTATGTGAAATCAAATTTGTGGACTGGCTGTTTGACTTTGAAATGAAGTATCCAACAATACCTAAAATTGTTTTCGTCTTACCAGTACCTGGAGGACCTTGGATAAGAGAGAATCCCGGCGTAGAAACCGTCGCAACTATCGCTTTGGCTTGTGAAGTATTCAGTTTAAAATCACGTTTGACCCTGTTGATTTCGTTTTCGTCTATATCTTGCTGCTGTGTTGGTTTAGCATCTATTATTTGGTTGAGTAAATGATAATAAGGTAACCCTTTTAAGGAGGCATACTCTCTCTCAACCGTTGTCATTTGCATAACTTTAAGGGCGTGTATTTCTGATCGTAAAGTTAAAAAATTGGCGAACTTATGGCTTCTATGAATTCTGAAGGTAAGATCCATGTTGTCACCTTTCGAATTTTTCAATTCCTTTATCTTTGCTAAACATGTAATGTCAGATTTTTTAAAGTCCTTATCCGTCAATCGTTTCGTATAAGGCTGATTTGGGAAGACTGCTAAGACGAGGAGATCAGAATCTGTTATTCCAGTTTCCCGTGCAACATCTTTGTTTATAGCCGCATAAACTTCATAAAAGTCTGAAACTGCCGTACGATTTCCAACTACAAAGCTGAAGGTCTTTTGCTCCTCCCGATCTCTGGCAGAACATAAGCCCTGCCAACATTCTAATAGTAATAAAGGTTCCATTACCTTTTGGTAGTCGGTAGCGCTTTTGAAAACATCTTGCACATCCGCATATGAATTATTATCATCTGAAGGATAGGGATTCTCTCTTGTATACTCCCATTTTAAAATTTTTTCATAGAAGGGTGCCAGATCGATGTTGAGACGTTTTCTCATATTTTCTTCTTCGATTTTCTTTGAATCTACCGTACTCTTCGGTTTTCGTATCTCTTTGCCATTGATGTCAAGCATGCCGGGTGAATATGTTCTCGATTTAGATTTGGCAACTGCAAATAATTCTGCGGCATTTTCAAAGTCGCTTTCATCTTCGCTGCTACTATCTGCCCTCTTTGGACCTTTTGTAGGTCTTGTATTGAATACTTGAGATTGTGCTGGATGTACGACCCTTCTTTCAAGCAATTTTTTCCGCTCAATTTCAAATCTAGATAGCGGCTTAGGAGGCGGGTTATTGAATGTTGGAGCTCCGCCCGATTTGAAAAATCCATACGATGAAAGTGTAGCTTGACCCTTTGGACGTGACAAAAGTGATGAACCTGCGCTTGCTTTCTTCAGAAGCAAATCAGCACGTTGTGACGGACTAATTACATCGCCTACCGAACCTCCCTTAGAAGCAATAGAAGGCAGCGTAGATGGAGTCGTTGCTTTGGGTGCCTCGGAGCCTTTTTTCAGAAGTTTTTTTTCAATATGATATTGTTCGGACTCCTTGAGAACCTGTTCAGTCAATGGTTCGTTAAAGTATCTCGCACGATCTAAAAGATCTTGGGATTGGTTAGAAGATAATTTGTTCGGGTATTTTCGGGCTTTTGATGCATATTTAGCCATATCTAACACTAGTAATTCATCAAACTTGAAATCTTTCTCCTTTGCAAGATCAGATGCCGAAACAATCAGTTGAACACAGGATGCTAAAAGTTGTTCATCATTCAATCTTAGCCAATATAACATATTTTTGAAAGGTGACATTGGGTAGTTAAATAAATCATCTTTGTTGGAATCACCTATTATTAATATATCTGAGAAATCTCGGTAAGAATTCATGAGCATGTTACTCAATTCTAAAACATCTCTCGTGAAATTCTCCAAGACATTATTGGAGTGTTTTGTTGTCCACTGAATAGTTTCAAGATATATCATGTCTAAAAATTTCCAGCAGACGCCCCAAAAATTAAGAAGCTTTTCATCACTCTCAGAATCCTTCAAGTTGGCATAATTTGAAAATATTCCAGTAACTGGCTCGGTGAATATAGTTAAAACATCCATTACTACTCTAACAGCTCTCGGACATGGTTCAAAATACTTTGTCTTTGTGAGTTGAGCCAATACTATCGTGATGCAGTGCAAACTTATTGATAAGCTTTGTTTAAAAAGCTCTTGCAAACCTTCTAATCTACCCTCTACATTGAAAACTTCGTAAAGAATATTTGTTGCCTCTTGATACAAATCTTTATCAGATGAGAAAAGACATGACCATAACCCTTGAGAAGGTGATTCCTGGGATAAAATGTAAAGGAAATGTTTTGCGGGCAATTCTGAACATTTAGAAAGTAGGTTTCTAATGAAGTTGATATAAATATTAACCATATTGTTTTGCTCGCCATTCTTATTTCCTTTTATACTGAGAATCATCAAACCATTTACGTTTTTGAAGGAAGACATCAAGTATGATGCATATTTCGGACCAATTTCTCCCAAGGAGTTAAGATCTAACTTGGATATTAAAGAGCTCAAAAAGGAGTTCTGTACACCCAAATCAATAACGCCGTGCTTATCCAATATTTTTCCTGAGTACAATTTATATGTTGTCTCACATAAGTTTAAAATATCGTATTCAATACAATGACAAATCAAACTAATTGTACTCAATGAGATGCTATCTGCACTCATTCCTGGAAAGACTTTTGAGGGAAATTGAATTGTATTTGAAAGCAGCTCCATTATTTTTTGGTTGTTCACAACCTTCCTACAATCAGCCATAGTCAAGAGTTGGTTTTGTAGATCAGAATCTGTGTATAGCATACTCCTTTTTTTGTCATCAATTTCAAGAACATTATTTAACAACTTGAGGGAGTAGCTCATTAAAAGAAGTTTTGGAAGTGTTTTGAGCATGTCGTTACACTCGCAAATGGTCATCAAAAAACCAGTAGAAAGTTTTTTCACCATTTGTATTTTTTTTACGGCAGACAAGGAATTGTAAAACGGTATTGACCAAGAAATTAGATCTGAAACAGACCCATTAATTGAAAGCCAAGTCTCTTTGCCATCTTTAAGTATGGGAGAGTCCTGTTTTCGCAATAACGTGTTCGCAAATGTTCCCTGAGCAAATGTGAGGTCTAAGATAGCATTAAAATTGCAGGGCTTCAGATAATCCCAAAAATCGGACCCAAACTTTTCCAAAAATAAATTCAAGACCTTAAGCATCACATCTAAGGGTCTGGAAGAGTCTGGTACTGAAAACCAATTGTACCACAAATGAATCAACGAGGGGATATCGCGTGAGCCGCTATTCTCCAAACTTTTAGCGAATTTTGGCTGAATAAAATGTTCTATGAATACCTCCTTTTGCATTAAGCTTAGTATTGCAGTCAACCTATTCCATGCAATTGCCATCGAATTTAGAGACAAGGGTGTAGGGGCCAGATCCTTACCAAATTGTCTTGAAATCAAATAAATATAATGCACATTTATTTCCTGTAAAAATCCCAAAGGTAGATTTTCAGGCGTGATTATAAACCCTGCCTCGAACAACCTATTCAAATTTCCTAGCACCCATAACTGCTGTTCTTGAGTACCCTCCATTAGTAAAAATACAGTTCCTGAGTTCAACTCTGATATACCGTACTGCATATTATAATCAAGAATTGTTGAGTTGCTTTTATGGAGCTGTTCAAATATACCATTAAATATCGCCTTTAATGTAGGAGACTGCTTTAAAACGCGTGGATACCAGAAACACTCAAGAAATGCAACTCTTTGCGTATCATTTAAGTTGGCACCGCTTACATCTTTCAACTGTTCATGAATCATTTTTGTCCTCCATTTGCAAATCATCAGATCAAAATTTTCAATATTAGAGTATGCGACGCCCTTGTCGGCGATATACCGTTGTATTATCTTATTCTTGAAATCCATAAATGTTTGAACACAATTTTGGCACCTTGAAAGAATTGGTGCAAATTTATCGCAATACCATTCAATCGCCTGCTGTTCCCGTGGGACAGAAAAAATGATGATAAGGAAACTAATCACTGGACCGAGGTCTTGATCACAGAAGAAATGGTAATCTTTATCATGCACCAAAGGACCAACCTTTTCCACAATCTCGGTCACTAGAGATAATTCTTCGAAGTCAGGACCCAACCGATCCTCAAACAGTGCGATAATTTGATTCTTGAAAGGAAGAATAATTTCTCTTACATCAGCCGAGACAGCTGTCGGTTCTGATCCCATGTTTCTCGAATTTCGAATAAGGTCTAATGGCTGTATAAAATAGAAAGTTTTCTATTCCTTGTCCTCACGACTGCCCTCTCAAATAGATCAATACCAACGAAATATTCTATATGATTTGGATGTGAATATTGAAGATTTTATGAGAGATCTTGAAGAGCTTGGTGTTTTATCTCTTCCTGTGGGTTACAAAACAGCAGTGTCTTGATGAAACAAGGAGGCCAAGTTGGTGCAGTTAAGAAGAGTTTGATTCCAAGGATAAAAGTGCCTCGAGGCCTTTAATATCTTCTATAATCCAACAAAGTAAGAGGTCTGAATTCCAATTATTTGGGATTCGTGATGAGCTTTGGATTAAATTGTTTTTCAAAGCAAACGATTCTCGTAATTTTTTTCAAAAAAATCAATAATCGAACGAATTGAATTTAGGACATACTTCAGCCAATTCCACAAAGTCATAATTTGGCTAAAAAAATCAGCATATCCTTCTAATCTGCATAAATTCAACCAAACAAATTGTGGGGATGCTATTTGACTTCTTAAATTAATTTTTATATTATACAAAACGTTATACTCCAGTACAAACTGCCATATCAGAACACATTTTAGTTCCTGTGAATTCATTCATGCTATGCTAAAAATCCTTCGAACGATCCGTATACAAACGAGGCGCGATATTCATAGCCATTAATTCTTGGAATAATAGCTTTGCAGCATAAGGAATATGCACTTGATAAATGTCTATTTTATTTTTACACGAACGACATTCGAACTGATTGTGTTTCAATTTAGCGACAACTGTCATTAAACCACAAATACCACAGATATGGACTCTAAAAGCATCAGAAGCTTCCATTAACCTTTCTTTTAAGAACGCAGCCGCACCATGAGCGATCATACAATCACGTTCCATTTCCCCGAATCTTAAGCCACCATCTCTCGATCTACCTTCTACTGGTTGTCTCGTCAACACTTGCATTGGTCCTCTGGCTCTTGCATGAATTTTATCGTCGACCATATGCCTCAATCTCTGGTAATATGTTGGACCAAAGAAGATTTGGGCCATTAACTTTTTACCAGTGTGACCATTGTACATGACCTCGAAACCACGTGATTGGTATCCATGTTCGCGAAGTAATCTTGAAATACCATCAACAGTGATATCTGTGAATGGAGATGCATCACCTTCATTACCTGATAATGCAGCAACCTTACTCAAAAGACATTCGATTAAATGTGCGACAGTCATACGAGATGGAATGGCATGTGGGTTGATGATTAAATCTGGTACGACACCCTCAGCCGTGAACGGCATATCCTCTCTACGATAGGTGATACCAATAGTACCTTTTTGACCATGACGAGAGGCAAACTTGTCACCGATTTGAGGAACCTTGGTAGTTCTAACTCTAACCTTAACAAACTTCAAACCTTCTTGGTTTGTTGTTATTAAAACCTGATCAACAATACCATTTTCAGTTGATCTTAGAGGTGTAGAAGCATCTCTTTGAGAATGGAACGCAGTTCTTTGACCCAACTCTTCGGCATCAGGAGGAATTGGAGTTGTTTTACCGATGATCATATCATCACCAGAGACTCTTACACCTGGAGCGATCAATCCGTCATCGTCTAATTTATCATAGGTTCCATGTTTCATCCTTAGGGTATTCGTTCTGTGTGGCTTCTCGAATGACTCAGTAATTGACATACCAATTCTTTTCTCCTGGTCCATGTAAGACCTAAAGAAAAGTGATCTAAATAAACCTCTATCGATCGAACACTGATTCATAATCATAGAATCTTCTTGGTTATAACCGGAATAACATGCAATAGCTACTATAGCATTCTGACCTGCAGGCAATTCTCTGAACTTAAGATATTCCATAGCCCTTGTTGTACCTAAAGGCTTTTGTGGATAGTACAAGATGTTTGCCATAGTATCCATACGAACATTATAATTAGTCAAGAACACACCCATAGCTTGCTTACCCATGGCCGACTGGTAAGTATTACGAGGAGATTGATTATGGTCAGGGAATGGAATAATAGAGGCAGCCACACCAAGTATCATGGAGGGATGAATTTCACAATGTGTGAAAGTATTTGAATGATGAATTGCCCTGATACGTCTGGCTGGATCAAGTTCCTCTTCGGGGTCGTTTGATTGAAGAACATTAGGATCTAAATCTTCCTGTTGCATTGCAATTAGGATACTTTCTTCTTCTTCCGCATCGATATATTCTACCAAACCTTCATTCAACAGTGACGTCCAGGTATAGTTCATTTCTTCCTCATCTTCACCAAACGCACCCTCGACATCTTGATATTCGGTTAACATTAACTTCCTAACATGACCTTTTTTCACCCTGAGCTCTTTTTGTCCAGTTTCTTTATCTTCATCAACAATGAATAGAGGTCTGTAAACTCTGCCAGCATCAGTAAAAATTTTTAATTCTTTTTCACGAATATCCCTGACAATCGAAACTTCTGGAGTAATATCACCCTTTCTTCTGAGTTTTCTTATAGTGTCCACCAATTTTGCAGGATTTCTGTGAATACCATGCCAAACACCGTTCACGAAAACTCGAGTAGCATCTGGAGATTGATGTGGAACGTAATCTTCTAACGGTTCCATACCCCATTCGTTCAAGAAAGTAATGATGGGCAATGGATCAGTACCGACAGAAATACAGGACATTAAGGAAAGGTTTTTCACCAAACCACATGCTTGTCCCTCAGGGGTTTCAGCTGGACAAACCAACCCCCAGTGAGTATTGTGTAACTGACGGGGCTTAGCAAGCTTACCATCACGACCAATTGGAGTATTTGTTCTTCTAAGATGTGATAAAGTTGAGGAGTAAGTGTAACGATTTAAAACCTGAGAGACACCAGCTCTTGAGGACATGGATTTTTTTTGTTCACCCCAGTTACCTGTCGCCAAAGCATATTTTAAGCCTGCAGTTATGGTAGTAGCCTTTACAGCCAACTTTAGGTTGAAATCCTTGGCTTCCTCCACGGATCTCTGCATGAAGCGCAAAATATCTCTCGTCAATTTTCTGAATAAGGTTTTGAAAAGTTGTGCCAAAAGAGGACCAGCCAAATCCAATCTTTTTTTACCGAAATGATCACGGTCATCTTGATCCTTACGATCAAGCGCGCATAAAAGCAGCCTGTTAATCATGTAACCTAGGAAGAATGCCTTCCTACTTTCAAAACCTTCTAACTGGGTAATATGTGGTAAAAACTCCTTCTGTAAAATATCTTTTGCGTATTGAATTCTCTTTTCTTTCTTAATACCTAACGCCGTACCACGACGACCGATGAAGTCCAGCGCTGTTTCTCTGTCTTGGATAACAAAACCTTCTTCCACACAGGGTTTCAACATCTCCAACATCTGCCAGTCGTTGACGTCATAACAAATATGCTCCAAAATTTCACCATCTGGAATAATACCTAAAGCTCTGAAAATGATAACAATAGGAATATCTTGTTTAATGTATGGGAGTGTTGCCTTGATGGTACGTGAGGTCGACCCTTCACGCCCATACAATTTAACTTGTAGGGTACTAATGAAACGTGAACCTTTTTCTAATGCAGATCTGATTTCTGCCACATGGGAGATTGGGGAAGGAGCTGACTTTTTGAAAACTTGTACAATATTTCCAGCTGAACGTTCCTGAGCGATAAGAACCTTTTCTGAACCGTTAATTATAAAGTAACCACCCATATCAAACGGACATTCCTTCAAACGATACAAATCAGATTCGGTTAAGTCATCTAACAAGCAGTACTTCGACCTCAACATGATTGGAACTCTGCCAATGAAAATTTTATTGTTTTCTTCATTTTCTTCACTTTCTTCCTTAATTATATCATATTTCAAATCACGACCTGGAATGTCAATAGCTTGATATGTTCTTTTCTGGATCTCTACGAACAAACCAGAGGCGTAAGTCAAGTTTCTCAAACGAGCTTCCTGTGGATACATGGCATGTGAGACACCATCCGATTCTGTCATAGAAGGTTTGGCCAGGTAAATCTTACCGAATGATATTTCATATTTTCTCGATATATTATCTGTTTCCGTAGTATGCTGCGCAATTTGCTCTAGAATCAACGTACTGTCTTCCAAGATAAGATCTTGGATGGTATAGTTGATGAATTGGTTGAAGGAGTCCAATTGCTGTGAGACCAACCCCTTTTCCCTGAAAAATGCAGAGATTACTGTCCAAGAATCCTCTGCGGAAATAGGAGACTCGTCATCATCGTACGCATATGGATCTTCCTCGTAGTAGTCAGCCATATCCTTTTATGAGTTATATTCAACAGCACAGGCACTACGACTCTTTCAATCCTCCCTCTTCACGTTTGATTCAAGACTATAAAGTATTACATGAAGAACGCCTCTGTATACTGATTGTAATTTCAACTTTTCTTATTTTGCCAAATTTTTTGACACTTTCATCATATTAAACGATAATATCCGGGTAATTAATGATCCGTGCATGTTTCAAGTCTCTTCTAACATCAAGGGTAAGGTAAGCATAATCTGGCATTTCTTTCTTTCAGGAGCAATCTTTTTAAGCTGCATTGTTGGAAGGTTGGGAGCAGCGATTTGGCATGTCCTTGCTCTTTAACGAATTTATTGTATTCCCCTGAAGCACCATTTGTCATTTGTAAAACCCAGGTTTTTCTGATAACTACTTTATCACGTGATTTAGATGGCATTAAACACGAAGAAAATTTTCAGCTTAACCAGCATTGATCACTTCCGAAGGATGCGCTACATTTCTTGAGAGAGCTTACATTCATAGATCGCAACGGTATTCCAAGACTTAAGCTAACTTACACAATTTGCGGGGACTTATAACTCTATGACACGTCTTAGCGGAAATATATTAAAAGGATTCAGGTCCCTTGCTACCACGGTAGAGACAAGTTCTCAATCCGTTGCTGCTGGTGTGTCTGAGAATGTGGAATCAGTTCAATCAAGGATCCTAAAGTGGAGTAGGGATGCTATTGAAACAGGCAAACCTCATTTCAAGGTTGGTGGTAAAGAATTGTATTTTCCAAAGGCTCGCTTAATCCTTTTAAGACCAAATGCGAAACACACACCATATCAAGCCAAGTTTATTGTACCAAAGTCTTTCAACAAACTTGATCTTAGAGACTATCTATTTAACATATATGGTTTGAGAGCAATGAATGTTACAACACAACTTTTACATGCTAGATACACGCGTTCAACGCCTGCTAGTCCTAGATATCGTGGTCCACAAATCAAAAAAATGACGATCGATATGGCAGAGCCTTTCATTTGGCCAGAGGAACCTGAAGACAAGAGTGCATGGAACACAGAATTTGCTGAAGAATTGGAGCTTTACAGAAATGACAAGATGAGATTAGGATCAGATGCTAACAAGCCATCTAAGGCATTTGACGGTGTATTAGGGCCTTATGAAGAGTCAGCTAAACCTTTCATTCCAAGATTTTTGAAGAGAAAGTTGATCAACAGAAAGGAAAGTGAATTGAAACAGGAAGAATATTTGGATCAGCTAAGAAAAGTGGAGAGAGCGGTTGCAAGAGATGCATAACCGTTGACAATAAATGAGATTAAATCCTTAATTAACGGTGTAAACGTATAACATGTAAATAAAAGATTTAAATTAAATCATAGACTAGATACGAGTGAGCTGTGTATCGTTTCTGAACTATAGGTATCAAGTTTATTTCGAAAAGTTAATGAAAACAAAGATTTTGATGATGATTTTTTGAGTTTTGATTTTTGGAAGTTGAATTTTAGTTATTAAATCGTATTTCAGAAGACGGACTTAAGTCAGAAAGAATATCTTCAATCATGTCAAAGTCTGCATAGAATACAGCATCTAACTGCTCGTCCGTCTTTTTTGACGCACAAACAGCGCCAACAGGGTGGAATTGCTTCATCTTATATCCTATTGCTATCGAGTTGATCACGTCAAAAAGTGGGTTCATAACATCGGGAAACAGAGAAAGGGATTCTAAGAATGTCGCAATTTTGAAAACCAAGTCCCCGAAAATATATTCATCTGAGTTGATATTGCTTGTTGTTCTCCAAAAGTTATTCCATCCAAATTGTGAGAGAATTGCTGAAGTAACTGATTTAGATGCCATGTCAATCTTTTGAAGTTCATGTCTCTTCAAGGTCATATACGCTTCCCTGTTCAATGAAATGAGAAATAGTGGCAAGAAAACGAATCCAAATGGTATCAGGTACCAAATGGGTGTGAAAATTTTGACCAAAGCAATTGAACACCAATATTTTAAAAGTACGGGGTACATGTCCTCGATTTTCTGGTGGATGGCCTCTACGCTAATTAAAAAAGGTAAACCACATGTTAATAGTGGGCTAAAATTATCTCGTTAGTAAAATTGATAATGAACCAAAGATTTGTATTTCCTCAAACATACGAGTATATTTGCTCCAAAGGCATAGTTAAATATTCGAAGGTATCAAAAGCCGTTTACCCCTCACCAATATTTTAAGGATAAGGAGAGACTATAAAACCCTTATTTTTTCTTGCAAAACACAGAATATGAGATGCTTCCAAATTCAAAATTAGTGTAAAAATCGATTAAGAAAACTAACCAAACTCAAAATGAAACTTTCTTATCTAGGATAGTTGATTATAAGTCTCATCACTCCGTCACAAGGGATGATGGAGTTCTTTACCTTTAACTGTACATTTATGAAAATTGAGAAGCACATTACCCGGATATGCGTCTAGCCATTAAAAGCATCAAAAGCATTAAAAGGATGTGTAAATATTTGATCTTATGTTGAATAAAATACAGGAATCACAAAAATTGTACTCAATAAACTAGCATCCTTTGTATTAAGCTATTGCATTATTCTAGTACCAATTTTCTTTCTTTTTCAAGAAGTGCACAACCTGCCGAAATAGCTTTGAAATCTCTGACAAGAAGCTCTCGCTACAGTATGATTGTATATTTAACTATTGAATGGTACTTATATGTATTGCAACAGCTCATCCAAAGCATCAATGGTTTCCTGTGGTGAGGAAATCCATATAGTACATGCTGAGGCACGAGCTTTAAAATCATTTGCAGAGCCCTTTGAGGCAAATTGATCACCTACATGCAGCGTCTGCGTTGGTTTTATTGGATTCTCGGAAGAGAAAAAGCCCTGTAATATTTGAACGCCAATATCCTTGCCTCCAATATCACACCAAACATCACTACCACCATCAAAACAACTAAACGCAATATTTTTCGCTGGCTTAAAAGAATCCAGTCTCTTATGAACAACCAAAACCATTTCTTCCAGATTTTCCCGCACAATGCCACGTTTTACATCTAATTTCAACTCTGGATCGTATTTAAAGCCAGGAATGATACCTACAGCCTTTTTCTTTCTAATTATTTCACATTCGTCAGGTAAGAACAAAGTTTTTTTCAACTCGTAGAATGAACTTTCAGCCAAATCAAGTGTCGCTGCAATATCATCTTGCGACCAATTTTTGACCTCTTGAGGCGTCCATAGCTCTTCATCAACAATCTTGAAACCGAACTGCTCACCTGTTTCATAGTATTGAAACAAGTAGCTTGACTCACCACCCATGATTGTGAGCCTTTTCTTGTTTTCAAGGGACATGCTCTTGTTACAAAATAATTCCAAGCACAACCCATACAATCTTTCCTTGTACTTCTCAGGATCATCGTACCCGGCAGCCGTGACGATACCAACATATATACCTTTCTCCAACAATGCCATAAGTCTGCTTACAATCTTACTGCCCTTTGAAATCGACCCACCATCTTCATACAAAGTTACGTCTCCATCGAACGTCATGAGCCTCAAATCCTGCGACCTCGAAAAAGCTAGAATCTGTGCAGAATTCAGAATATGTCGGATGTCATTAAATGATGGTGATACCATTCTCCGGCGGCAAATAGCTCTTTTATTCTCCTGAACCTCAAACGCAGCAGCCATCGGTAAACGTGTGAAAAAAGTACCAAGTTGCGGCACCAGTTGATCCAAACGCGACTCTTTTGCTTCTCCCTCAACAGCTCGACTATCTGCATCAATCTTCTCATCTATTAGCTTTTCTATATGCTCAAAGATGCTTTTGAATTGAGCGTACACTTTGTCTGTCTCAATTTCTGACACCGATTGCAATACAAAAGGAACTGCAAGCAAACCTTTTACCCATTGAATAAATGCATCCTTGCGATGTGCTTTTAAGTTATATTCAACTCTGTATCGACTAGACATTCCTTTCACTGCATACACACTACGCCTAATAAATCAAATCAATTTCTTCATCCATTTCCTCCTTCAGCACGCAGAACGCCTACCGTAATTATTTCAATCATATTAGGATTTGTACGGGAAGCCAAGATGGACGAGAGAGAAAAATGGTGCTAAAAAAAATCCAAAACAATCTACGCTCCTCCTATTGCTGAACCTGCGCAAGAATATGCACAGAACATACCGTGAGATTACATAACTCCGCAAAAAAAAAAATCTGTACGATAATTGTGTATTTCCTTCCCTTTTTGCGGTCCTTCTCGACAAATAGTACCACCAACAGCACAGAATTTTGGAGATTGACGGGATGAACAAGCATCTGTTGTCGGTTTATCTAGCATTACTCCAGGAGCTATGAATTGAAACTGTATAAAATTTAACAGTGTATAGGGGTGTAATATGCCATGAGCAATGAGAACAAAATAATAGTGAAGATCGATGCGGGCAATCTGATTATTGAAAGAACAATTTTCATTGCTCAGTGACTTGTCGGTTGTCTGATGGACTGGTTGGTTTATTGCCAA
Organism: Kluyveromyces siamensis; assembly: GCA_030579315.1. Classification (NCBI taxonomy): domain Eukaryota; kingdom Fungi; phylum Ascomycota; class Saccharomycetes; order Saccharomycetales; family Saccharomycetaceae; genus Kluyveromyces; species Kluyveromyces siamensis. Next base: position 220,477 of record JAKTQE010000001.1, read on the forward strand.
ATGTAGAAATGCAATTTTTTTACCAAGTGTAAATAGATATATAATATTGGTTTCGGTGGATTTTTTCATATTGTTTCCCCATTGTGGACGTTTCGATGAGTTAAGGTAAAGGGAAGATAGAGGTACGGTTACGGATTAAAATTGTAAGAAGGCTACAATTTCAGTATGTCAAATTACACCAGACCAGCAGCGGCTTTGCCTGATTATTATGACTCACAACAAGCATCTAATACAGGTAATATGGGGAATGTTCAGGGTGCTCCTGGTCCAGGTACGGAGGAAGCCATGAAAGCGGGCCAGTACCAACAGAATCAGGGAGGCCCAGAGCAATACCAATTTAGACAGGACAAGTATTATGATTTGAATGCAGAGGGTGAGGGCGCACCTATTGGGTCGTTTGAGGAGAAATTTCCGGTAGAGACAGAGGATCATAAACCCAAATGGAATGACTGGCCTTTCATTATCGCATTTGCTCTCTCAGTCTGTGGTTTTATTGTGGTTGCAGTGCTTACATTGAGAGCATGGAGTTTAAACAGTGACCAGGAAGGTTCTGGAATCTATGACGGTGCTGATACAGGAACATTGAATACGAATGCCGCCATTTTACTCGTTATTGCAAGCTGTATCGCAGTTTGTCTTGCAGGAATTGGTATTGTTCTGGCAAGGTTATTCCCTGGATTTTTTATTGTGGCTGGTATTGTTTTCACCATTGCTGCGGGTTTAGGAACAGCAATCATGTACCTTGCTTTGAATTATTGGTCTGCTGGTATTGTATTTTTAATATTCACGGTCATAATAGCTTTATGTTACTGGAGTATGAGACATAGAATTCCGTTTACCGTTTGCATTTTGAAGGTGGTAATGGACGTTATGAAAAGGTACCCACAAACATGGTTGTTGACTCTTATGGGAAGTATTTTGTCGGGTGCGTTCTCTGTTTTATTCTCTGTTGTGATTGTCGCAACGTACATGAAATATGATGATAAGATAAACAATCCAGGTTGTTCAGTTGATGGTGGATCATGTTCGAATGGAAAATTAATTGGTTTGCTAGTTCTTACATTTTTCTGTGGATATTATATATCAGAAGTGCTTAGAAATGTCATACATTGCTCGGTAAGTGGCGTCTTCGGTTCGTGGTATTATTTCTCAAAATCAGATCAAGGTATGCCAAAATGGCCTGCTTTTGGAGCCTTGAAAAGATCTCTTACCTACTCCTTTGGATCCATTTGTTTTGGTTCCTTGGTTGTGACAATCCTCGAAACAATTCGTGCAATTCTCCGTTTGATAATAAATGGCGTGATTGGAGGCGCTACAGACAATGGTTGGATACTATGTTTAACGTTCCTAGCAGATTGGATATTCGGGATGTTGGAATGGATAGCTAGATATGTCAATTCATATGCTTATTCATTCATCGCCCTTTATGGAAAGCCTTACATTCGTGCTGCCAAAGATACTTGGCGTTTACTAAGAGAAAAAGGTATTGACGCTTTAATAAATGACAATCTATTGAATGTTGCACTTGGATTTTACAGTATATTTGTTTCTTACATTACAACGCTATTTGCGTATTTGTATTTGAGATTCACAAAGCCATCTTATAATGATGGTGGCAGTTTTACAGCACCATTACTTGCTTTTACATTTGTGATCTCGCTTGAAATTTGTAACGTTGTGACCGAAACGATAAGATCTGGAAGCACTACATTCTTTGTTGCTCTAGCAAATGATCCAGAAGTTTTCCACCTATCTTATCCAGATAGATTCGATGAAATATTTAAGGCTTATCCAGAAGTTTTGAAAAAATTGAGTCATCAAGAAGTTTAATGATATCTTGATCAACTTGCGTATTTACCATCGTTGGAACTTATACTAATTCTTTATTACGCTTCTTAATTTAAAATCAATTTATGAATGCAATAAAAGGATTCTGTTTACAATTGGATTTTATATACTATTCTCTAATCTAAACCAGTTTCATGTAGTTTAATTATACAGTCTTGGTGAGATGTTCTTTCTCAAATACCAATCAATGAAATTTTTAATATCTTGTCTGCAACGTCTGTAATCTCTTTGGGCAAGAGCATTGCTAATGCTTAATAATTTATTTTTCTCATTAACTTCAATGTTCCCCATTTTAACAAGTGATGCATTTAGCCATTCTATACATATAGTAGGGTCATTATTATTATTTTCTGCTGCTTGCCTGAATAGTTTGACTACCAGCCCAATAATTTCAGAATGTGAGCGAGCGTCAAAGTTTGTAACTAACCCCACAATCAAAGTATCAACGATATTTGCACCGTTCTTCATTACCAATTCCTCAAAAATATTCCGCCTCCATAATTCAGGAACTTCAGTAACTGAGCTACTTGAGATTGGTGGTGTTTTGAACCCCCACGACAACAAGTCGTCCAAAAATCTGATCAAAGTCATATACGCTTCATAGTTTTCTAACTTAGGGAGACTTTGTAGGTCACACTGAGTCAAAGAAGACATTAGCATTGGTGTATTTATTAATTGTTCCGGGAAAAACATCAACATATCATTGCACATCAAGAAGAAATCATGGACCATCTCAAAAAATTTATCTAAATTTTGGATACTGTCAAAATTGTTCAAGAAAGTTGAACATTGAGTACATGCGAATTGCCATACGGCTCCCTTGATTTGTGGGTCAACAGGATAATATTCATCATCACCATATACATATATCACTGACCCAGAAAACCAGAGATAACCTCCTAATCCACTACAGGAATATCCTTCTGTCACAAATTCAATAACTTCAAGGAGGAGTGGCTGTGTGAAAAGGTGATATTTTTCAAAAATGCGGCGAAAGAATTTCATGGTTCTATCGACAACGATAGAATTTGAAATAGCGTAGTTTTTGACGAGTTCAATTAATTTCACAATTAGGTTTGATATTATTGGAAGTAAAGGTTCATTTACACCTGGCTCAGGAAATTCGTACTTAGGAACAATTCCCTCAAAAATAGCGAACAAAAGATCAACATAATCAGCAACCTTCGAAGAAATATCCTCATTTGATGGATCCTGAACAAAACTTGTTGCAATAATATCAAATCGTTTATTGTACTCTGTAATAAAGGACTCAAAAACAGTGGCTATAGTATTCTTATCTTGAGCATTTATCACGGAGCTTAATCCTTGGCACATTTCAAACATGGAATAACTGTCAACAAGAGGTTCAATCTTCCATATGAACTCGATTAGTTGACTACAATATGCATTCAATAATGATGCACAATCCTGACAAAAGTACATCAAAGCGTTAGACGCCGCTACAGATAAATCTTTTTCATTTCCAGCAGATTGAAACGCATTGAATATAAAGTTTAATTGCATCTCTAACAAATTTTCATGCTTGCTGGTCCATTCGGTATATCTTGCAAAAAGAAGAATTGTGGCATAAACCAATTTCTGATGAGGCAACGGGTTGCAGCACAGTTGTTTTATTAGTTGTGGTAGAACCACATTTTCTCTTGTTGATATCTCATGTGCCATAGTACGCACTGCAAAGAGCGCTGCTTCAAATGACTGCCAATCTTCTCCCACATTAGAATGATTCAAGTATTGCATTATCAAATTGAAAGGGAGCTGTAATGCTGTCGTAGACCCCAATACAGCAGCAGATGATTTTAGAACATCTCCGATATTGTATCTAAAATCTTTGAACTTGTCTTCCTCCTCTTTGTTGAGAAATTCCGACTTAGGATAACGCAAGTGCAACATTAGACCATTAACTAAATTGATAAAGACATTTTCATACTCTTTCTTTTGAACAGAGTAACGACTCAATACCAAAAGTTGCCTTATGTTAAACCAAAACGGAAAGGTGTATGAGACGATGTCAAGATCAGGATTTTTACACGATAACACCAAAATTATTTCGACTAAGGGTTTAAATGACTCTGGGCTCTTCGCAATGAAGACACACCATGCTTCACCCGCCTCAACGAAAATTCTTGTCAAAGGATCCATAACTCCTTCATACTCCTCCCAATCAGAAATGTTATGCACTGGTAGCAACTTTTGCTGCAAATGGATTAATTGGTCAAACAAGGCTTTAATGAGTGACTCATTTGCAATATCTCTTGTTTCTCTTAACAGTACACATAAACAATCTACAGCAGATTCAAATGATTCATTATCTTCATCATACGCTAAATTCAAAACCTGGAAAACAGTATTTATAAGTGGCGTAACTTGTAAGACCTGCTCTACGGGGAATTCGTAGCACCAGGAACCAAAACATGAAATAATATTTGCTGCTGTGATACTATTTGTACCAACTCTATCTAAGCACGAGACCAAGAATTTCAATACATCTTCTCCAATATTGTCTATAAGCTCATGTGTCCTCGATTCGAATTCGTCTTGTGATAACGGTGTTGATTTAATATCCAGTGTTTCTTCAGGGAGAATCTTTAGGAAAAGTAGTAATTTATGAGGGTAGTTATTCAAGGTTGCAATAATTTCAACGAGGGGACTCCTCCACTCTAAATACTGGATTGCAAACCTTGCTAAAGCCACATTTAACATTGTAATTATAACCTTTTGTTCGTGTTTGATAATGTAATGAAATAGTTTTCGCTTAAACTGCTCAAGTTCTGGCTGTAATTGATTCAAGTCATAAGAGACCTTATTTGCAATTGTCTGCGAAGCAAAAAGCTGCAGTTGAAGCACATTTGGATCGTCAAGCTCTAATACCTCAAAGCATATATTCCAAGCTTCTGAATTTTTTTGGAATTGCTCCAAAAATTGTAAGGCTTGAATCTTCTTGTCTTGTGATCCAGATGATTGTGTGCAAAGCAATGCGTTGTGAATATCGGCTATTTGAAACGCCATTATAAACTGTAGCCTCAGGTACTATTTGTGGTCCCTTCCATTCGATGCTTTGTTATATTTACAGGCATGCTGAAAGAAAATTTTTAATAAAATAAATTCAAAACAATTCACATTAAATGAACAAATCTGCATACAGACTGTCAATAACACGGAACTGAGAAGTAGTGGCTCTTATTACACCTAGATCTATAATGTCAAGTTCTAGAAAATCCAATCCCGCACTTCCTCCAATCAATTGTATTTATAACTATTTGCAAAATCAGACTCCAGTGACTTTTTGGTTATTCGAACAGGTCCAGATAAGAATAAGAGGAAAGATAAGAGGGTTTGACGAGTTTATGAATGTGGTTATCGATGACGCATATGAGGTGCCAGTAGATATTAAAACGGGTAAGGAACTAGAAGATAACGCCGAATACCTAGGCAGAATTATGTTGAAAGGAGACAATATAACCCTAGTAACCGTAACTTGAAATGAACGAAAACAATACTTGAAACAAGCCCATCTCCTTTAAGCACAATTTATCCACTCCGAAATTTGTAACCATATATTAGTGTAGAATAGTCGTCACCAATCTTTCATAAGTAAGAGTATATCCTACTGAAGATATAGATTTATTTTTAAAGTTTTGGTACAGGGAACTAACTATTTACAGAGGTTTGTCACTGTAGTATTTACGTAGTGCGCGTTATAATATCCAGGTATCTCAACACCTAAAGAACAGAGTCCTTCCTCTCTTCAGTTTCTTTTTCTAACGTAGCCAATTTTTCGTTTACTTTGTTATTGTATGCATCCATTTCGCCTGATAAAAACTCTTTGACGATTGGCAAACCAAGATGTTTTCCGTTTCCTAAAGTACCAAATAGAGCATCAGATATTTCACCTTCATTTCTTGCCGATTGTTGAGAAGAAGAAACTGATAGTTTGTTCCTCAAGATATCTTGACTCTCAGATGCGAATGCGTTATCAACAGCCTTCAATAATTGTTCTTCATTGACAATAAAGTCATCGGAAACATGGTATAGTTGCACTAGGCTAGCGAATTTACGTTCGATGCCTCTGAATTCTAGAAGCTCTCTGTTATGCTTTCTTTTCAATGCAATGATTTCGCCTTCCTCTGGAGTTCTTTGTCTCATCAATGGTTGAGTTAGGATATCCTCTAGAGTAGGGATAGTGAGATTACTAGAACGTTCTTTATTCAATTCTGCCAATTCCTCCTCCCTCTGGGCATGAATAATTCTCTCTTTTTTTTCCAACAATTCCTCTTGCCTCAAAAGTCTTTCTTCTTCCTTGCGGAAGGCGTTACTCAAGTACTTTCTACGTAAGTCTGCTCTATTCTTTTTGAGCATATGTTGTTCGCTGACGGCATTGTCACTTTTAGGCAATGGGACAGTTTTGGCAATAAGATTTTCCACATCAATAAATTCCGCTTTAGGAGAATCTCTATGAGATCCTTTAGGTTCTTTAATACCGTCTGCGTAGCCAACTCCCTGCACACCTTTTCGCTTAGGAGCATTCAATTGCTCTATTATCTTGTCTTGTCTAACTGTTGGCTTCTTCAAAATGGCCCTAGCTGATGGAAGGACACCACTTTTATACCCAAACTTAGCAATACCCTTACCCATTGCGAAAAATGATTTTATATTATGCACAAGAGTATCTTTGTAAGATTAATTGTGGATGGCCTGCCTGCTGTACTTAAAGATCAGCTTTACGATTAATCGAAATGGATACTTTCATTTTTTCAATATTGATTCAAAAATTTTCAATACAAAAAAAATACACGTGATCTTGAGGGTAACGATAATATATCAAGATGGATCTAATGTTACATATCATTCTAATATAAGTGTGGTTAGCCAGGTAAAAAAGGACTCATTCATTCAATCTGGATTACAAGAGGCTGCCTCAGCTGTACGGTGCCAAAAATTTCGAGGTTTAACTGATATCGACCACTCTTTATCGGTAATATATTGACGTGGGTTGGTACTGTGGGTTTTATCCGAGTGCAGAGTTGTCCTTGGAAGAGAATGCTCTTGCGATTTTCCTGTAGTACAGATTTACCGGTAAAAAAGTCTTGTACATGGAAATTTACTGGAACTAACTGTGAATTATGTTTTGAATTAACTGTGAATCGGAGTTCAATTAATTCACCTGGTCTTGCTGTAGTCTTCGAAGCCGAAAGTTCTATATCATAGAGGTTACTTGCTGGATACAAAAGGTTAACCATATTGATATCAAACTTCTCGATAAACTGTCTAAAAGACAGAATGCCCCTAAAATCTTGCTCTTCAATCTGCCAATGACATACCAAATCGTTTAATATGTATTCACGGCACCAGAACCGCTCGCGCATCGCACATTCTTGGGAAGCAGACAGCCCAGAAGATATGAATTGTTTCGATTCATCTAAACGTGGGACTGGTCTTGCTTTGAAATGAAGTTCTTCAGAGTTTAAATTTATTTTAGGAACAGGAATAACGTATCTTCTGGTGTCGTCTGTATCGAGCAGATTGGCTTCTGTAATATAATCCTTGAATTGGAGTTTAAAGCAAACATGATCACGAGAAGAGTTATGAATATCAGCCAACATCAAAATGTAATCTGAAATAGACCTTGAAGAAGACTGGAAAAACTTGATCCATGGAATTTCACTTTTTGTTTCAAAATTTTCAGTAATCGGAATGAAAGACAGACTCGAAACTTCTAGGACTTGTTTCGTAAATATCTGGATTGGGAGAGATAAGGATTTGACGTACACGAACTGATCGTTGTCACTTAAACGACATCCATATTGCAGGGTTATTGTGATTAGATTTAAATTCACTACAGGATCAGTAAGGTCAAGTTCGCATTCTAATGTAAAATTCTCGTTAATACCAACTGGTGTCGAGATAGTGGAAGGCTTTAAAATTTTATTTTTCAAATAATTCAGTTGGAGATCTGCATCATATAGATCATCTGGTAACATTTTGGCCCACTTTGTTGCTTTGAATTCCGATTCTACATCGGTGCTCCATGAGATATCAAAATAGTCTATTTCTTTTGACAAAGAGGTGTTTTTTAAGTGTATCTTAAAAGTAGCTTTAGTACCATTCAATATAACTAGCTTGTTGTTCAAAAGATTAGTACTCATAATTTCCAAAGATGGCAAAGGTTCCCTTATTTCCAACGGTATTAATAAAGGAATATACCGCGGACCAGTGTCGCGATTTTTTTCTTTACAGATCTTGAAAGATTGAGAAGGCAAATCGAAAACTGAAATCATCAATTCGTCAATTTTCAGTGGTAATGCTGTTGCTTTGTCAAGAAAAATATCAAGGTGGTAGTCCAGCATTGAATTAGGTGAAACAATAATTGGAATAAAATTTTTATCATGCAACCTAATAAATTCGCGATGTTCAGATTTAAATTGAATATTAGTTATCTTTAAGTTGAACTTGAACGGGTTTTGAAAGGTCAGCTTCATTTTAACCACATCTGAGACAAAAAAAGTGTGGCATGGGATTCCAATTCCACCAATTTTCTTGGAATCCTTTTCATGCAGAGCGAAGGGATTAAATATTTGATTTGTTTCGGGATATTTTGTGGCAGTTATCTTTTCGGCAGTTAACTGCTTTTTCAATGGTGATTCAGTATACTGGTTACTTTCGAAAACAATGTCACGTAACAAAAATGGATCCATATACTCAGTCAAGATTTCGCTTTTGTAGGGCAATATTTCGTTCTCCAAGAGATCGGTTTGTTCACGTTTAGTTAAGCTATGAGAAAATCGTTTCAAAAGGACTTCAGAAATGTACAATGACTTCTCATGATTATCATAGGCAGCATATATTCGAAGAATTAAAAACAAGACATTTTTTTGAAGAGTGATCCAGCCTTGTTTTTGTGCGTCACATACTGATAATTCTGGTTTCCAACTATTAATAGAATATTCATTTAAGATTTCTTCTATCAGAGGATCGAATTTGGCTGTTAAACCGAAGTTCCGTAACTGTAATGACTGAGAAAGCATCGAAACAAAAAGTATTCTCAAGACAAACGCTCGCTTACGCATCATACCAAGATTACGGTATATGCCGGCCAAGGTTGAATATACTTGTACCTGCTCCAAAATTTCCATTGATTTTAGCTGAACTTCAAATATCTTATTTGAGTAGTGAAAAACTTCATTCTTACTAAAGTATTCTTCTGCTTTTTTGTCAGGGTCTATACATGCATCAAGCTTGTTATTTTCAAATACGAGCTCTTTTAACACATCTTGTGTTAGTCCGCCTCCCTTATAACATAATGACATGAATTTAAGTGTTCTTAAAATTGTTTCACAGTACACAATTTGCGGAGTGAATTCAACAGAGTGCGATAGAGAATAATTGTAATAGTGCAAGATTTTATCCCCAATGTTTTTGATAAATTTTGGCAAATTTATGCTCGCGGAATTCAGTACAGTTGTAGTATTTGCGAGGTTCATAGAATTTCTTGGTGAAGATAAAGATGTTGTAGAGCTTCTACGAGACGAGCTTGGAGAAAGTATACTCTCTGAAGCTTGAGAAACTGGGCACAAAGACTGAACGATATAAGGCACTTGGAAAGGCACCTGTAAGTACGAGAGTAGTTTGAAACATGTAGCAATACCTTCTAGAGCATTTCCTAGCCATATATAATCATGTACTTTGTGTAGCACTTTGACAGCCTCTGCAAAATTGGACATACTTAAGGTATAATGCCCGGCCAACAGTTGAAAATTTGCGAGTAGTTTCAATTGTCTTGCCCTTGATCTCTGGGCAGCTTTATCAGATGTAGTCGGTGTCAACGAAAGTGGGTTTAGGGCAGAGTATCTTTTGGACTTTTCAGTACTTTGTTCAGATATGATTGTATTTGATGTAGAGTCTTTTGATTGTGAAAGTATTCTTTTCGCATTAGTCCCTGCCACCGATTGGTTTCCTGTTAAAACAGTTTTCAAGATGGAGGAACCCCTAATAGCTCCAGGTGATCTAAGTGTAACATGTTTGTAAGAGCTGTAATATGTGCTCAATGCTTCCAAAAAGTTTCTAGTAACGTCACACATCACCGTCTCTAAAGATTCATCACATAAATTGAAGGCAAATTTGGTTAGTTCTTTCGTCGTCTCACAATTATATATTACCCCAAAAGATATAGCACCACTAAATTTCTCCTTTAACGTTTTTAAACAGTCTCCTTCGGCAATTGAACCATCATTACATAACCCAAGCACCAAAAATACTTTACGATATGGTTCAAAATCATGCAAAAACATCATCGAAGCATTGTCAATTGCTTCTTCAATGAAAGAGTATAATACTCTACCATGTGGAAATAATTGTGGGTTAAAAATGCAATCAGGGAGAGGCGTTACATCCACCAGCCGTATTTCTGAATTTAGCCTAAAATCATCGACCTGTTCAAGAAAGTCTTTTCGCTTCCATCTTCCAATCGGAACAATTAGAGTTCGCACCCTGGATGGATCAATTACAACTTCCATCGAAAAATTGTGAGGCATTTAATATATCCGCAAAACGCCTCAACTTCGTATTTTCCTTTTATAATGATAACTTAACTTACGGTCTGGCTCCAGTGCCGTATCTCTATTTGAGTTTTCAGAAAAATAAAGATATTATCAAATCGAACAATATTAGATTATAAAGGAAAGGACAAATATAAGGAAGTTTGCCACCGTAACAGATAAAAGATAAGAGAGAGCTTTAGAGAAAATGTCAGCAGGTCTATCGTTTGAAAACTATCAGAGAAATATCTTCCTTGCAGAAAAGTCTCATAAACAACCCAATGCAACTTCTACTGGTACCACCATCGTAGGTGTAAAATTCGATGGCGGTGTGATTATAGCTGCAGATACTAGATCCACTCAGGGTCCAATTGTTGCTGATAAAAACTGTGAGAAACTTCATAGAATCTCTCCAAAAATTTGGTGTGCTGGTGCAGGTACTGCTGCAGATACAGAAGCTGTTACGCAGTTAATTTCTTCTAACCTTGAATTACATTCTTTATACACCGGCAGAGAACCAAGGGTGGTATCGTCCTTACAGATGTTGAAACAACATTTATTCAAGTATCAAGGTCATGTTGGAGCATATTTAATTGTCGCAGGTGTTGATCCGACAGGCGCTCATTTATTCTCGATTCATGCGCATGGTTCAACTGATGTGGGCTATTACCAATCACTTGGCTCCGGTTCGCTAGCTGCTATGGCTGTTTTAGAAGCAAACTGGAAACAAGAGTTGACTAAGGAAGAAGCCATGAAACTGGCTGCAGATGCTATCCAGGCTGGTATTTGGAATGATTTAGGATCCGGTTCCAACGTAGATCTTTGTGTCATGGAAGTTGGTAAAGACGCGCAATTATTGAGGAATTACATCACACCAAATGTAAGGGAGCCAAAGCAACAGTCATACAAATTTGCTCATGGTACTACTGGTGTGCTTAGGGAGTCAATCCTAAACGTTTGTGATATAAACGAAGAAACTGTTGATATCACTGCGTAAGAAATTTCATTTTACAACTGTTGAAGATGCCTTGTAATGTAATAGTGGATTACATAAAACAGTATATACCCATACATACATATGCGTATGAGTACATTTACCTTATTGAAGTTAATACTCTACTACTGGAAACTTACACAAAAGCTTATTCTTGAACACAATAAGCATTTGACACGAATGAGTAATATAACGACTAAATTCCTATTTAGAGTACGAAGTCTATAGTTAAAGCTTGCCCTGATCTTTCAATGCCTTAAAAGCACCTTCGACAATTGCCACATGCTCTGCTGCATGAACTCTCCCCTCGTATTCCTCCAAAGTTTCTTGACCTGGAACTATTTCTAACTCTTTGATGACCAATGGTGCACCCCTATCAACTTCTTCTATAACATAATGAACCATACATCCAGCAATTAATAATTTTTTCTCTTCTTGACACTTATTCCATGCCATTTCAATCGCATGCGTGGTACCATCAAAGGCTCCAGGCAACGCAGGATGTAAGTTGATGATTGGAATCCCATTTAACTTCTTCAAAAAGCTAGGTCCCAAAATTAAAAGCCATCCTGCACATACTATTAGGTCTGGTTCATCCTGCATTATTAAATCCGCAAGCTCAGATTCAAAATCAATTCTTGCTTTAGCTCGTCCTTCCTTGTCTTCCTTCGGGATAGACTTTGTATACTTGAACAAAGTATGTACCTTGGAATCGATACCATGATTTTGTGCTCTTTCTAGTCCGTAAGCCTTAGAACTGCTCGAGATAACCCGACATATCTCTACAGGTAACTGGCCATTTGCTTTTGCGTCAATCAATGCTTGCAAATTAGACCCTGAGCCTGAAATTAACACCGTAATTTTAGGAGCCATTTTTCCTTTATTATATTGGATATGCAGGGAATGTAATCCAGAAAGAAAGTCTTTTTTCCTTATCTTCTGTTACCTAGCAAATTACTTCTTGTTCATTCAAAGATTCACGATGACCGTCTTAATATTTTAACATAGCTAATTCCTTCTCATAACAGTTTGAAATTTATTTATGTGTGGTGCATGGATTTTTCAAGTCAAATATAGAGACTAATTTACTGCGTTAATACCCTCAGAGCTAAAAGGCACCAGATCTGTTTCAAAACTTAGCAAGCATACAAATCTTGAATAAGATGTAAAAATGTTTTCAAACACTATACATCGCCTTGAACACTCCATATCCTTCGTATCGATAAAATAAAGTGGTCAAAGTATTCACGTGATTTAATTTCAGTATCTCATCGAATTCTTGATCAGGACAATTGAATGTCAAAAATCAGACATCTTAAGGTACTTCACATGCAGAAAATGCCTTGCTAAGGTAACTATTTTTTCTATAGTTGTATCCAAGAATTCAGGATCTTGGTAACTGTCGAAGCTTGCTCTCTCAATAAAGTTGCGCCCGATAGTTGATTCACTCATTATCAAAAAATAAGAAAATTAATGTCAAGATGTTTTAATCAGCTATAAGTAAATAAGATGTTTCCATAAACCAGATGTAAAGAGGAGCAAACAAAGCGCTGTTTATCTCTAGCTTGAAATTGCTGGGGGCTGAATTTATATTAAACCGTTATAGGGTCTGAGCGGATCTTGGAAACTATTTCGCAATAATGCAGAACTTGTTGGAGCATCCCAGCGTCGAATCGGTAATTGATGAGATCATGTCCCTTAAGGTGGCAGAACTGAAAAATGTGTGCAGGTCAATAGGGCTACCGTTAAGTGGACGAAAGAGCGAATTACAGGATCGATTATGTTCGTATCTTCAGGCGCCAAGAAGAGCAGGGATCAACGATCCATTTAGAACGCCGGCGGTCAATATTTTGGTGAAAAAAGCTGGTGCTGGAGAGCCTGTTCCCAAATATGAGACAATGGTTCATGCATTGGCTACAGGATCCTATTTACATCCGGTTGCTACGGGTCATCAAGCTACTTCAAGTTTGCAAGAGAATGTCTCCTCGACTGATATTAACTCGTCCGTTTCTAATCAAAAAGTACAAACACACATTCGATTTAAGCCCAGCCCGTTTTACAATCTGAAGAGATTAATTGGAAATACCACAGCAGCTCAGAATTTAGTCAATGTGCGTGGTGTTGCTACTATTTCCTTTAAATTCAGTGCTGACGAAGCAAAAATGGTACGAGAGAATTCCAAAATCAAACTATTTTTCTTTTGCGGAGTGAACGAACCGTTAACTACTCATAGCGAGGTTGCTCTTCAATTTCCTTATCCAAACGAAATAAAATTTAACGGAACTCTTATCAAAGATAATGTTCGTGGGCTTAAGAACAAAATTGGGACAGCTAAACCAGCTGATTTAACGCCGTATATTAATTGGCCTCCCCGAGCAAACATGTTGCAACTGGCATATGCTTCCAAAAAAGAGGAGCATGCATTATTTCTGTATCTAGTAGAAATGGTTGAGACAGAAGAACTTGTACAATCAGTCCTAGCACATCCCAAAATTGTGAAACCTGCCACCCTGCAATATATTAAACAGACTTTACAAGAAGAAGAAGATGACGATCTCATGACTACTTCAACAATTTTATCTTTACAATGTCCGATATCCTACTGTAGAATTAAAAATCCTGTCAAATCCATTCACTGCCGCCATCTACAGTGTTTCGATGTTCAATGGTTTATTGAATCTCAAAGACAGATCCCAACGTGGCAATGCCCTGTCTGCCAGAAGCCTGTCAGGCTGGATGATCTTGCTGTTTGTGAATTTGTGCAGGATATCATCAATTCTACTGAGGATGATGTTGAACAGGTTGAAATTAGCCAAGATGGGAGCTGGGTGATAAAAGATGATACAGAAGACAGACGACCAGATCCAATGTCGCACAAAAATGAAGACTCGCCACCAATGATCAAACCAGAAGATACCGATCAGCTAAGCTGTATTCCTCAACGTGCTAGTTCGGAACCAGTGATAATTTCTTTGGATAGTGATGAAGAACAGGAAGAAGAAAGAGAAAAGGAAGGAGAAATAGAAGAAGGAAATCTGAACGACAGACAAACCAGCGCAAGTTCCAGACAAAATTCAATTCCTGAACACGAACTCATTTCTAAGGGCAACCTTAATAGTGATGACGAGCATAGTAGTAACGCCCAGGAAACAGATCTTCTGGACGATGAGGACATGGCATTTATAGAGGAACTAGCAAACACAATTAACGAGCAAGAGACCCAAAGACAAAATGAAGAACCAATTCTGCCGATGAGTAGCTTAAATGTAAATGACCGAATTCAGTCAGCACCTACCTATGAAAATACCTCTAGTTCAACATTGGATCCAAGGCAAACAAATAGGTCTGGATCTTCGACAACATCTGACGGCTCTTTCACTAATATGAACAACATTGGTAATGGCATAAGTAGAAGGTCTACTGTACCTAATATCTTGGGCAGTGCGCCTTTGAATGGCAATAGACGTGAAGGTGCAAATAAAGATATTCTCCTACCGAGCGTATCAAATCTGACCAATGCCGATTCCATGTTATTTAATGGAAACAATAAAGCGATAACAAATTCTGAAAGAATGTCAGCTAATTGTCCTGTTGCCATTAATACATACACTTCTCAGTCTACATCAGCTAGTTCAAATAATTCAGAGGATAGGAGTGGCCAAACAGAAACTAATGCTCCTACTGTACTTCCTGCACTGCCTCCACTTCCAACTTTGCCAATTGGACCCACAAAATCTGGGCCTCCATTGAATAATTACCCACCGATTCATGATCCTAGGAGAAGGAGGCTGGAAGTTTCACCTTTTTTGCCAAAAAAAAACTATAAGAATATTCTACCAAAAAAGCGCGTTCATTCGGGCGGAGGTTCTTCACCTTCGCCTCCTGCACAAGCGCCTTGTCGAGCAAACAATAACCCTGCTTCCATTGATGAAAATCTTAACTCAGATGATTTAATTGATCTAACTTCCGATTAGCCCAGTTACTGGCTTTATGCATACCATTTTATAAAATCGTATCCTAATTTATGTAACATTAAACTTTCAAAATCTGCAATTTCACTTACACAATTTAGTCCATAAATGGAATACCAATACCGACACTTCTTTTATAATTCAGGTATTCTTCACCAAAGAACCCGATCAGGAACTTCTCCTCATAAAATATTCTCTTACTAAAAAACTTCCACAGCACAATAATAAATGCTATTAAAGATATGGGGTTCAGCAACATTAGTTGAGTACCTATGGACCACCAGAAAAACCCAAAATAACTTGGATGTCGTAGCTTAGCATAAATTCCTGATGTCACCAGTCTATGATCTGAATTCTTGGTTGTCTTTACTACGTGAGAAAAGGATTGACCCGCAGTCAGCATGGCGGCTGATCTTACATATTGCCCAAGGAAAATGAGTGATATTCCCAGAAATACAAGCAAGGCAATTGGTTTGGACTCTAAATTTCGTTTTAGATTGGGAAACCTCCACAGTTCAATCATGGTTTCGATTATCGCAGTTAAATGGGCGGCAAAATAGCCCCAACCATTATTAATTAAAAACGAATTGGTATTCACTTTTCCAGGGTTGTACTTCGCAGTAATCCAAAATTCCAGCAAGTGAAAGACGGATAATGACATCAAATAAAAGTTGAACCTTTTGCAAGGTGAGTACG
Source organism: Kluyveromyces siamensis (assembly GCA_030579315.1). Classification (NCBI taxonomy): domain Eukaryota; kingdom Fungi; phylum Ascomycota; class Saccharomycetes; order Saccharomycetales; family Saccharomycetaceae; genus Kluyveromyces; species Kluyveromyces siamensis. The sequence goes on from JAKTQE010000001.1 coordinate 236,538, forward strand.
GCAATGCGGCAAAAGACACCCCAAACAAAATACCAAGAAAATACCCAGTTAAGGAGATTTTATCTAATTCATTTTTCTGGATATTAGGATATGGTTTTTCATTCAGAATGACAGGCAGATCTTCATCTTCGTCTTCGCTTGAAATCATCATGTAAAGTGTGCTCAAGCCGTTCCTTAATTATCGCTTGAAGTCCACCCTTTCAAAAACCGCTTAGCAAATTTCAATGATGTCTCACTGTGGTACTTCCTTTAAATGCCGTACGTAAGAGAAACTCACGCCGAGTTGACACGAGATATATATTTAAATTGATGCATGTTGAGGTTCTCAGTTTTAATGAGGTTTTCATGTTAATTTTCGCTCAATGACGATTGAATTTGAAAAAAAAAAAGTTGAAAAAGATGATTCCGCCGGTTTGCGTACAGCACATGGAAGGGATAGATCATATCATGTGTAAGGCTGTTCTATGACCATCTTAGTCGAAGGTCTATCTAAAAACTAGAATTCATTTGCACCTGGTCTCATTATGTAGGTCATAACACCGTATGCTGCATATCTTATCATTACAATTAACACAATTTGATATACTTGAATATCCTCCGCAAATAGAACAAGTAATGATCATTGGTAGTACCCTAAAAATTTTTTTGTTTTGAACATTACTGTAGATTAGGGTGTGATTAACTTGATCTAGTGTTTCTAGGTAAGAGTATAATGTTCTTCTACTAGATAAAACCTTTCGAAGAGCGGATATTCTGTTCGTACTTTTCTTTGGTTTCCTGGGGGGCTTACTGGACTTGTACAAAAGATTAATGGATTTTGGTAAATCGAACTTTGTAACCTTTTTTCTTGCTGAGTTTGAGCCACTTTGCTGATCAGCCAGAATACCTGTGCTTGTTTGGTCAATCTTCTCCTTGTTCAACCCTGTAATGTTACTTAGTAGAGTTGGTACTTCTCGGAGATCTTGAAAATTCTCTGTGTCTAATTCCATGAATCGTTTATTGGACCTTAGCAAATCAGCAAATGCATGCTTCTCAGAGCCTGTCAGTTTTGTAGTTGCATCGTTATCTGAAGCTTTTTGCTGGCTATAAAGTTTTGCCTCTAAGTCTGCTAACGAATAATTAATTCTTTTGTTTCTCGTTGAGGCAGCTGTTTGTTTTGCCACTTTCCCTGAACGCTGGAGCTTATTCAAACTACTGAAGTAAACGTTGGGATTATAAGATTTCCAGTCTATTTCTTCCACGGATCGCATACGTATGGATGTCGTATATTTTATTCAACGTGGTCGATGTGGTGTGTGCGATCTTGGTTTTTGAAAATATATTACCAATTTCAAGACCTTTTCGTTGAATACAAACAAACGGCAAAGGCATCAGCTCTACAAAACAAAAGAAAATAGCAAAGAATAATTCAAACATGTTCTTGGTCAAAGCGATTTATGGTGCTAGTATAACTTATAAATATATAGTCGTTAAATGGAAAGGACGTCACATAAATTGAATATTGATTATCATAAAATTGGCTTACAACTTTGCTTTTTCAGCGTGATATTGAGATAACGTTTCAAACAATTCATCAGCAGCCTTGGACAAGTAATAGTGCATTTCATCAACACTGAATCCAGATGCCTCGGGCTTGTTTGTGATATTAATATGCAAAAAGTCGTTGTTAATCATGTATGCAAGGCCAAATCCGTTGTCATAAACTTGTGACCAACCGTAACATTCAAAGTTTTCTGATGACAATTGAGAGGTAGAGATTAACCAAGTTGAACTGTACTTAAATAATGGATCCTGGAAAAGCTCTGGAACTGAATCGGACGCGCTAACCATGTTTTTCAAACCAAAGAAATGACGATCAATAGCGTCACCATTAGCAGCCATTTTCAAGTAAGTTGCGTGTTCCTTTGCTGAATGCGTAAAGGCAATAACTTTTTCGTCGACAGAAGCAGTTTTAGATTCCCAGGTATTGACAAACTTATGAGAAGATTCTGTAACTGCGCGTCCTGTTTCAGTTCTACCTTGGAAGAAAGATCTAGTTGAGGCTGCCTCATAAGTTGGTAATTGTCTTTTAAAGTACTTGAAGACGGCTAATTGAATGATTTGTTGAATGAAGGCATCTGGGGATACTCCGAAAGTCTTGATTACCTTCTTACCATATCTGTTGTAGTGCCAGACACGCAGATCTTCCTGTTCAATTGTGTCGATAAATTCGGCCTTAGCCTTTTCAATGGTAGATCTCAAGGCAGGGGTAACAATAAATGGCAAATGTTGAGCAGAGAAGTTGCTCTCTTCTCCAGATAAAGATTTGATAAATTCAGATGGGTTTAACTTGCTCATCTGTTCGCAGACAAAATGATTTAAAAATAGGGTTGGTGTACCATCCATCTTTGAATGTTCAGCCAAGAAACCAGAAAAACCATTACCAGCTACAAAAAATTGTAGAGGCTTATCGAAGAATCTGTTTGTACCATCACCATGCCAGCACAGTCTAGACTTATCTTCTAGAGTTACTGGGGAAATATCTTGATCCAAACATAGCACAAACGAAGATTGATGTATGGTCTCAATAGAAGACTTAGAAACTGGTTCAGCACGCAACTGTTCATAGGCACCAGCCCACTCGTCACGTGGAAGCGTGGTTAATGCACCGATCCCAGAATTAGCATCGATCAAAGATCCATGATTACCCAACTGACTAACAATCTGGTTTAATTGTTGGTAAACAGCACTAACAGGTAAGACATTGCCCTCTTTATCGTGCGTAAAAACTTTGAAGAAATTGTCCTTGAATGCAACCACCAAATATCCATGTTCATAAATGGAGTAGAAATGGTTTACGTCAGTCTTAAATTGAGGAACACGAGAGTTGTTGAACATGTATTGGAATCCATTCATACAGAAAGCTTTTTCTCTGACCACTTCAGCTGGTAATGATTCGTCCTTCAAAGACTCAATGAACTTGGTTACACACGATATAATCGCCGTTGCCTTGACAAGCATGTTTGAATCGATGTCCCTGTGGCTCGTTGCTAGGGGTTTGTGTCCGTAGAAATACGACACAAACGGAACGACTGGACCCCTATCAGAAAGATAAATCTGATCATCCCAAAAAGTTTGCATCCAATTTCTCTTACCCTTTGCATATTCTACCAATCTATCATGGAGAACTGGCCCTTCCTTGCCCAGAAAAGACTCGCACAATTCGACCTGACGTTCGTAGTCGCCCTCTTTCTCACAATATGGCTTGACAGACTTCAAGTACTTTTTCATCGTACCCTTCAACTCAGGAACTGGCAATGAAGCCATCTCGCCTTGTTTAGAATAAGTCACACCTTTGAAACCAGGTCTTTTCTGTTGATAATAGCTGTTCGCATTGTGTGCCATGTACTCATCACTTGAACCCGTCTCGAAGCTAAAAACTTTCATCCTTCCTGACTTACCAGATGACTGCATTCTTTTCAATACTGAAAACCGGCTTAATCCACTGCTACCTCTTTTCATACTGCTTTACTTCTTCGATAAGTAAATATTTCTCTTATGTATTTTTTTTCAAAGAGAACAACACAGTATCCTGCCTGTCTTCTTCGTCTTGTATTCCCTGTGACAAAATCTTCAACTAAAAACAATTAAACTAGAAATTCCTTATTCCTTCTCCTCTCTAATGATACCAGCCGTTCTGTTGACTATATATATTTTCTCTCCAACTCCTTCTGTTTTTCCATTACAGTAGCATCATCTGCTAAATCATACTCCGAACTACTTGATTATACCCGAACCCTTTGATCACGCCTTTTCTTTCAATCTCCATAGGTCCATTGACGGTGCCCATTTAGGGCGCAATTTTCAAGTTTTCTTCACGGAGCATCAACATGACTATAACGAGTCATGCATCCGGAACAAGAAAGAATTGCTTCTGGAGAGCAGGAAAAGAGAGAAGAGTGCAAGTGGCGGTCATAATCCAGTTCAATAGGTATAGAGGTAGGAAGAATTACGTAGGTGTATAGATGAGTGGTCAATTGTTTTTCATTCCTGTTTAGTTCCGAGTCTATTACCCTTCCCCTGGAAATTGGTCCTGTGAAATAATCTTATTCTAGAAGAAGGAGAATTTGTGGCACGTGACCGATCGATTGAAGAGGTATCGTTAAATAACGGGCAGGTTAAGGATTGAAACCAAGCAGGAGCCCTAAAGTGGCCAGTATTTTGTTTCCCGTAGAAGTAATCACGTTTAGCTAGAAAACCGTAGACAGGGCCTAGAGATCTTGTATCCAAACAGGAGTAGATGTAGGCGGCAGTGAAGCCGATCATGGTGATAAAGAACATGGAGTAGTCATGGGCTGTATCATCGAAAAGGAAGGATACAAATAGATGCACGAGTGAAAGGTACTTTCCTAGAATGGGGAAGAGACCGTAGAACATCACTTTGACGTTGCTATTGTCAATTGTCCATGTGTAGATGAGAGAACCGGTGAATGCGTTGAGAAATATAGGGTAGTTAATGCGGAACAGTTGGGCCATGAGGATGGTGAGAGTGAAATTGAAGCAGAGATAGAAAAGGTAATCGCTTGGCTTGTTATGGAAATGGACAACTTCTAGCTGTTGCGAATGGGAGTATATGGTGTGGAGTGCAAAGCATGCTGGCATTGCTTGCATTGGTAGAACTAGGAATGGAGTGAGTAGTCTCCAGACCTGAAATTTACGGAAGGTAAGTGACAAAGACCATCCAAAGTCTCCAAATGGCATGGGAAGAATGCTCAGTCGACGTACCAAACATATCGATACCATAGAAACGCATAGCCATTTGGTAATTGGTGGTATATGACTGGCGAATTGCCATGGCTCACTTTTTGTCGACTCTTTGGGCATTTGTTAAGGAGTATTTTTATCGTGAGCGAGCGATGTGAGGGTGTATCTTCAAAACTCCCTGGATGCGCTCAGTGAAGGATATGCACACACTAGAGAGCTGGATTTTGAAAGCTGAGACTTGTTCTTCAACACTATCTGGTTTAACTTTGACTAGAAATTCGACCTTTGTAGAATAATCATTGGCCACGGAACACTCTGGCCGAAATCAAAGTCTGTTACTGTGGGTTTTTTTCTGTCTCATGAAATCAAAAGAAACATTAAAAAATCAGCGTTCGATGATATAGCTCATCGATCTAGCTTAAACAAACAATAAAGGCTTAGGATACTCTGTTTTACATAACTGAATACTATTTCATTCCTGAAAAATTACGCCATGGCAGTAAGAAGTAACAGGCAAATCCTAAGTAGTGGTAAGGTCTACAAGCAAAAGGCAGGGAAAAAATTCGGAACAGATGAGGTGACGTTCAATAAAGAGTCGAGGTTGGAGTACTTGACTGGATTCCACAAGAGAAAGGTAGAAAGGCAAAAGAAGGCTAAGGAATTTAATACCGAGCAAGAAAGAAAAGCTAGAGTTGAAGAAAGAGCCAAATTGAGAGAAGAGAAAAAAAAAGAGATGGAGAGACAATTGAAAGAGTTTAAAGAGTCGATGAAACTGGTGGGTGATTACAGAGGGAGTGACGATGAGGGAGATGAAGTTGAAGAAGAGGCTGATGATTGGAAGGGCTTTTCAGAAGACGAGAAAGACATTGTAGATGATAGCGATGCAGATTCTTCGTCGGAACCTATCAAACCAATCTTGAGAAAACATATTCAGGTATATCAAGACGACACAAGAGTTGATATTGAGCCACTAGAGCCTAATGAAAACTTTGAATACCTAGCAAAAATGAATAATGTGAAACTAGATGTTTCTGCCAAAGTTTTAGATGAAAGCATTGAAAGAGCCAAGAAATATGCCAAATTCCTTGGCGTTGAGGATAAGCCTAAGTCAAAGAAGAAAAAGTTCAGATATTTGACTAAGTCAGAGAGAAAGCAAAATCAAAGAAAGGCGGTCAGAAACAAGCAGAGAAATTAATCTGAAGGATATACTATGTACTCAGGTCTAGTGCATGGCTACTTTTGTATTCCTTTGAAGCATTTGTTATGGAATTTAAGTTTCTATATTTTTATTCCTTATACCTTTTATTAACTTAAAGCTTAGTCATCTATTTTGTATCTTCTAGCATTGTCACATATTCTGCATCTACCTTGAAAAAGATCCAAACCCATCTCCTAATTATTTCAAGAGCTTGTATGCAGAAAGTATTTAATTCGCCGTAAAATATCGATTTTCCTGTAATATATTGCCAATACCATATGAAACGTAACGAAAAATCAATAACAATTGCCAGGTAATAAAAAGCATCTGATTGGAATGAGAGATTCTTCCTCAATATGTGAACAGAGTTACCTTTGGTGAAATTGAAAACATCCAGTTTCCAATCCATTGTCAAATCCCACCAAAAAGTGTAAAGAGAATTCCAAAACATCACCAAATATATCCAATTAGTAGTTTTTATATCATAAAATCTTGCATAAACGGTGAGACACATTATTGGAATATTCCCGAAATATTTGAATGCATTGTACAATTGAGTATTGTCCTTCTTTGATTCTTGTCTCAAATGCTCCCTTAGACATTGCAGTAATCTAATGACTGCAGGAAAAACACCTACTAACAAATCTATGTTGATCCCAACAGCGTTCGCTGGGTGTTCGAAGTGACAATTAATATTGGTAGGCTCACTAGCAAGAAATATCATGTACATGGCAAAATCAACCAGCGGTCTAGAATAAGATGTCAAAGTATCGCTGATTATAATATAGTCGTTACGATAAGGTTTCGGTTCGATGTCTGCAAACCAAAGAATCTTTCTCAAGCATCTTTGTAACGTTGACGAGGACCTTAAAAGCATCGTCAAAATGAATATCATTTCTAACAACGGTGTTGCATTTAAGACAAAGAGTACCAAATTGGACTTTATTTCCGTCTTAACAGCGTATCGTACGCAAAGAATCCAGAAAATCTGGAGTGGGAGAATTACTTTAGTGATTGACTTGGCCAAATTCAAAGCTCTTTTCTCTACTTGACGCATATTCAGATTATGAGGGAGGTCTACCTCATCAAGGACAAGTACCCTGTTAACACTTAAATATTTTGATGCTATGTTTAGAAACCAAAAGTACAACCAAACCCCAAATACGACTAGTAATACCACCCTTTGAGGAAGTGGAAGAACCAGCAGGAAATCTTCTGGTTCATCTTTCATGCCTAATTATTACTTTTGTTCTTTTTCGTGCCCGTTCTCTCGGGTTTAGGCGTCCTGGTGTTTGTTTATACATTGTGAGAGAAATACAATTTCTGGTACGAAAAAAATTCAGATTGGCTTCGCCAACATCATACAATAATCACAAATTACATTCAGTCAACTTAAAGCGATTCTAATCCTATAGCCACTGATGCATCCACATAGTAATATGCGATACACCAAAAGCTCTTCATGATTAGCATGGAAACTTTTAGTTCATCATTATAGACTACGTATTGTAAGACAGAATAAGATATTCAAGACAATTAAGTCTGGTATCATTCTATACACTCAACAATTCGTATTGTAGCATTTCTTGAAATGAAAAGAAGAGAAAAGCACCATGCTTTAAAAAAAACAGTGCCTCGGACAATGTCGCATATTACAGGATCAATTGAAATCAGAATTTTCAGTGTTTGGCTAATGTAGTCGAATCGTTCATGTGTCGAAATCCGTTTGGGGCGACAGCTAGTCATCATATCAAAAGATCTATCTTGGATCCTCTCCTTTCATTTCAAAGCACACAATAAGGAAATGTTGCGTGTTCAGAAACACCTGTTTCTGTGTTGAGCCAGAGCTAACATAAACTAATTGAAGGCTTACGTCATGTGCATGCGAACATTATTTATGTAAAGGCTCCTAAGAAGTATGGTTTTCCTGCTCTTCCGAATATAATATGGGAATTTAAAGATTGCCCATCAAAATTTTTCATGATTCTTTTATACCAATTTTTACTTTTTTTTTAAAAAACGTCTTGAACAGCTAAAAAAAAAAAGCTTTTACAGGTAGGGCTGGAAGAAATGTAGGCTAAGAAAGAGAGCGTTCCATACCCTTGAACTATGGCTTAATTATGATCATGCAGTTATATTGATGGTTGTTATCCAACTACAAAATTTTGTCCAAAAGATCAATTTAAGTATTAATTGATAGTCACGTGCTATAAATTCGGTTGTGTCACGTGTATATAGTTATGTACGACATTGCAATTTTCAAATTTTTATTGAAAAAAATATCAGAAGGCATAAAGTGTTCACAGGGTCACTACGAATTGACGATCTAGAAACTTGCTAGTTAAATTGATTGGATTTGAGTTTACTTCCACAGACTGTATCACGTAGTTAAACTATGTTTAGATTCAGCTCAGTGGTCCCACTTGTATCAGGGTTGACTTCTGCCGCAAGGGTGCAATGGAGGATGCTATCCCATAGTCCGGTAGTTGCAAGAACACAGAAACACACTTCACAAGAAAATAACAGTGTAGCAGATGTAGCTGAAGGAATTGATGCCAGTACAGTGAACGTTCAAATATTAAAAATTGTACCTAATGATACTGATTTGGTAACTTTAGAAAAGCAGGACGAATTGTTGAGAAGAAGACGTAAGTTGGCCAAAGAAATTACTCAAATGAAAAAATTAAAACCAGTTTCCCCAGGTTTAAGATGGTGGCGTAAACCTATCTACCCTTATTTGCATAAGGGTGGGCCAGTTCGTTCTTTAACGGTGGCTAAGAGAGGCCAAGGTGGTAGAAATCACAGCGGTAAGATCACTGTGAGACATCGTGGTGGTGGTCACAAAAGAAGAATTAGAATAGTTGATTTTGCCCGTTTCAAACCAGGTTTACAAACTGTCCAGAGAGTTGAATATGATCCAGGTAGAACTGGTCATATTGCTTTGGTAAAGCACAACGAAACAGGTGAATTGTCATATATTTTGGCGTGTGATGGTTTAAGAGCAGGTGATACAGTTGAATCTTACAGAGGAGGTATCCCGCCATCTTTACTAAAAGAAATGGGTGGTAAAATTGATCCGGCAATCTTGTCTGTGAGAACTGCTCAAAGAGGAAACTGTTTACCTATATCGATGATTCCTATCGGGTCCATTGTTCATAATGTTGGTATCGCGCCAAATGGTCCCGGTAAATTCTGTCGTTCTGCAGGTGCTTATGCACGTATTCTAACCAAAATGCCAGAAAAGAAAAGAGCTGTCATTCGCTTGCAGAGTGGAGAGCACCGTTATGTTTCTTTAGATGCATGTGCGACCCTCGGTGTCGTATCTAACATCGACCATCAAAATCGCTCTTTGGGTAAAGCCGGTCGCTCAAGATGGCTTGGTATTAGACCAACTGTTAGAGGTTTGGCCATGAATAAGTGTGACCATCCTCATGGTGGTGGTAGAGGTAAATCTAAGGGTAAGAAGTTGTCGATGTCTCCATGGGGTCAACTAGCAAAGGGGTACAAGACCAGAAGAGGCAAGCATCAAAACAAAATGAAGGTTAAGGACAGACCAAGAGGAAAGGCTGGTAGAAGCTCCAGACAATGAGGTTAGGTGCAAATACCATTGTACATTGTTCATACATCAGTTTTATTATCTTTTGCATCAATCTTTTTTTCTACAAGCACCCAATCTACATCCAGTCTAGGAAGTAAATTTTTGTACTATCCTGTGGATTTAATTCTTTGTTTTCAATGATATCATGTAAATAATAAACTCAAAAACTTACGTTAATTGTTGTTTATAGTATATATCAACACCGTGTATATTCTAGTATACAAATAAACTACATATAGTTTGATATGATAAATTAAACGAGCATCTTCGGTTCCCATTTACCAAGTTCAAGAATTGCACCAATTACTAATCTTACATGCTGCGCCATATGATCGAAAGAAAGACGGTCCAGCGTATCCATTGTGCTGTGAATATATTTGTTTGATTTTTTAAACTCACTTTCGATAACAAAAGAAGCTGGATAGCCATTTCTGGATGCACTTCCATGATCACTGCAGGCATATCCACATTTTGTTTCCACATATGGTATATCTAAGTAACTGTTAATTATTAATTTGATGAAATCTGTTAGATCAGGTGAAGTGTAATCACTGATAACACCAACATGCTCGTTTTCTGGATCATCTACGTAACCAGTCATATCTTGTTGAAGCATGGCAACCACTTTCTTGCTTTCATCAGCATATTTTGTAAACACGTCTAGCGAACCCAGCAATCCTCCTTCCTCTGCGCTATAGAAATGAAATTCTATGGTATTGTCAGGCCAATAATTGTTTTCTGACAAATACCCTGCGTACAATCTTAAAGCTTCTAGGTTTGATACTGTTCCTGAGCCATTATCATCAGCCCCTGGAGCAGCCAGAAGAGAAGGGAAAAGCAAGTTCATTGAATCTTGATGGGAGCCCATGATAACAATATTTTCTGGTGTCTTACGACCCGGGATAGAGACGATTATTGAGAACTGTTTCCACTCCTTATGATCAATGTGATGAATCTCAACATTCTTGCCCAAGGGTCGAGTTATATTATTAAGTTTTTCTGACAGCCATAAAGCAGACTCATATCCTGTTTCTGACTTGTAGTACCTTGTGAAAAAGCTCGTAAACTTTGCTAAAGTATCGTGCATTAAATCGGTGTCAATCTTCTGGGATAACGTTCTCACAATATCGTCATTAGCTATTGCTTTTGGATATTCATATGTCGGTATTTCAGGTTGCTCGTCCTTGGAGCTAAATAGCTTTGGAAAGTTGGTAATATCCATAAATTTCAGCCCTTTCCGTTTTAAAGACAACTTCTCGGCTTCCGTAACTAATAAATGTTCGCCCTCCTGGATCTCAATTGTTCTTAGTTGTTCAAGGGGCCATGAGAGAACGGCCCCCACAAACAGCAGAAAGAGTAATTTCATATTTGAATGGCTTCGCAAACGCTAGCGGTGTTATGGAACGTGCGATAATGTCACTATGTATACCTTGAAGAGATGTAAAACAACCCTTATATTTCTTAAGGCGTTTTGTCGTCGAATTGTAGATATGTATAATAATATTTTTTAACGCTATTTTAATGATAAAAACAAGAATAATAATAATAATCTATTACTTCTCTGCAAAAAAATCAGGACTATTTCTTTACTACTTAACCGCAAGTTGATCAACAATTGCACGTTTCTCAGAAAATAACGTCCTCTTCTTGTTCAGCTACCAAATCTTGCATAGGTTCTGCATTTGGTGGAGCACTCTCTTCATTCTCTTCTTGGGTCTCATCCCTTGGAGATTCGTTGCTTATTGCCATATCTGGTGCTGGGAGTTCACCGTCTGCAGCCTTCCTAGCAGCAGCAGCAGCAGCAGCAGCTTCTTCCTTTTTCTTTTTCATTAAAGCATCTAGTTCTGCTGTTTCTCTCTGTTTCTTTTCCTGAACCTTCTTCAAACGATAAAATTCCTCCCTATCCAATTCGTCCAACTCGGAGTTGATGTATGCGATTGTGTTCTCCGTTCTTGGTATTATCACATGCTCAATTGCATTGACCCTACGGTTAGTTACTTTAATAACCTCATCAAGGATGATGAAGGCGGTTTGCAGCGACGCTAATTCCACGAGCGTTTCAACAGCCTTAGAATATATCTCCTTGGCACGCTGAACTTGTTGACCACCACGTCCCAACCCAGTTAACTTAAAATCATTGATACTGGAATCAATATATGACTCAAATTGAGGTAAGTACACACCACTGACATTTTCTTGCGTCGCTCTGACTTTGAAACGTGCATTTGCTACGTTTTCTTGTACTTGGTAACCAATGTTTTCTCCAGTAGCATATGTCACCTCTGCTAAAGAAAAGGCAGCTGTCTGCATCACGCGCCCCATTTTTTGCTTCGCATCATCAATACGTTTCGTAATATCTCTAAATCTCTTGGTCAATGCCTCAGACTTTCTCTTTAATAACGAATGACCCTGGTTAGCACCTTTTAATTTTGATTTCATCAGTCCCAACGTCATACGCGTTGGGAAGACCTGTTCTCTGTTGGAAGACATCTATGGCTCAAAATATTGTACTGAATGAACTAACGAAAGATGTAACAGCTGCTAGTTGCTTGCGAATTTTCCTTTTAAGAATTTAAAAGATTGTGTGCTGAACATCCTTTTATTAAATTCTTTAATTTTTTTAATAAAATTTCATTGCAACCATACAATTAAACGTCATGTTAAACAATTTAGCGTGGACGATAAAGGAAGGAGGTACGAAATAACAAAAACAACGGAAAAATATCTAAATACAGCTGACTCTGTATCATGGATACTATGGTTCAGGATGCGGATATTCCGCTGGAGTATGATGTTGTACGTGATAGAAATAATAGGGTAGTTTGGTCAAGATATTTAAGTTCAAAGAGAGGTCCTGGCGATGAGATTACTTTGGCGTGGCTTTACGAACGTTGCTTGAGAGAATTGCCCACTGAATGGCCTATATGGAGAGAGTATTTAACATGGAGAATGCAGCTGCTGGAAGGATGTGATTTAGTGAGGTATGAGAAAGAATTCGAACGGGTTGCAGAACTATACGAGGAGTGTGTCAAGGGTTGTGAGAGGGAACCAGAAGCATGGAGGAAGTATCTTGGATTCTTGATAACTTTACGGGACTTGAAAAGAGTACGAATTTGTCTAAATCAGGCCCTTCGAGCTTTAGATTGGGAATATCATGGTCAAGTTTGGAACATCGTCTTTAATTACCTGTCAGACCAACTTCTCAATGATGATCAGCAGTACTATGTTAATCTCCCAGATTGTGTTGAGCATTGTTTGTTAAAAAATCAACCAAGTTTTGCTGTTGATATCTGGTCTTCTGAGATTATTTGGAGATATTCTCTGGTTTCTGATGATATTGAGGCATTATTAATTGCCGTATCTAAAACAAATGATTGGAACGTTATCAGAATGATGTATAGCAAACATCTAAACGATAATTTCCTTCCCCAACAACTGAGCCTTTACGAGCACTACTCGAATTATTTGGCAGCGCTCTTTTTTGTAGGCGATTATCCAAGTTATTCAAAAGTTGTGGATGTATGTGTTTCTCAATTTCCTACACAGAAGGCCGAACTGGAAAAGAAGAAAGTACTTCATCACATATTTCACGGAGATGTCACCGCTGCACGCGAAAAACTTGAACACATTATTCGGACAACTCGTGATATAAATGAATTCGCATCTATTTATGACTTTTGGGTACTTCTGGAAGAATCTTTAGTTGGGGAAGCAGTGAAGCTTTTTAAAAATAAACAGCACAAAGAAACTGTTACATTTGAGTTTATTCAGAATCATGTAACATTATTGTCAGACCTTCTTGAGAAACATTCGCTGAGATTAAACGACTTGGCTTTGAGAAAGAATCCGAATAACGTTACGTTATGGCAAGAAAGGGTCAAATTGTTTCCAACAGATACTGAGAAAGCTGAAGTTTATGCAACCGCAGTGACAACAATTGACTATAAGCTTCAAGAAACCCCTGGCTTGCTCGGAGAGCTTTGGTGTAGTTATTGTGAACTCTTTCTCGGAGATGAAAATAACTTTAGAGTCCTGCTGGATCGTGCAACAAACGTTCCTTTCAAATTCTTAACAGATCTCGAAACCGTATGGACTTTCTGGGCGGAAAAAGAATTGGAAAAAAATGGTCCCTCTATGGCCACAGAAGTTTTGAGGGAGGCTTTGAAAGTTCCTGATAATTATGAATTTTTATTAGAGCAATTTCAGCATGGAAGAATTTCCTCACGTCCAATAATTTTTTCTTCAAGCAGGTTATGGCTATTCTATCTAGATCTTTTGGAGTCTCAGGGTGAATTTGAGACTGTTCGGGATGCATATGAGAGAGTTATACTAATTAAGGTTGCCACGCCCCTTATCTTCGTCAATTATGCGCAATTTTTACACGCTTTAGGACTTAACTCTGAATGCTTATCAATATACGAAAGAGCCGCCAATTTTTTTCCGCCTGAAACCTCGTTTCACATATGGAATTACTATATTAAAGACGCTTTGTCTATGAACCTGCCAATTGAGCACATGCGAGAAATTTTTGATTCTGCTATCAAGCTTGCATCCTCTTCCATTGATTGTACAAGCTTTTTCAAACTTTATAGTGATTTTGAGCAAAGCTTAGGCTATTTTGAAAGGAGCATTGACATATTACGTAGATCTTCAACCCAAACTTCGGATACCACTAATAAAGTAAATGTCTGGTCCAAATGTTTGTCGATTTCCAAAGATCATCTTGGAGTTGATTCCACCCGAGCACTGTATGAAGAGTGTATTCAGATTTTGCCCAACACAAGATGTGTAGAGTTCGTCTTAGATTTTGCGCGGTTGGAAATAGATAATAAAGAATACGCTAGAGCTCGTTCCATACTGGAATTTGGAGGGAAACTTCTGAAACCAAGTCAAAATGAGGACCTATGGGAATTTTGGAAGGATTTCGAAACCCAGCATGGCGACAAAAATACATTCAAAACTATGTTAAGGACAAAGAGATACTTAGAAGATAGTATGCAGGTTAACACAGAACTGGTTTCACATCAAGGTGAGAACATCAAGTTTGTTGCGTCATCTGCAAACAAAGGAAATTTCCCTGATATTGATAAGAAGAATTCGTCTGAGATTGACTTAAATATTTAATGTTTAGGTTATTGTCTATGTATTAATAGCTACGGTTTAGCCCCAAACGACCTGCAATAACAACCTGTAGAAGGTATCATTAACCCGTTCTAAATAAAAACAATCAGTATATATACAGAGTTTACCACTATTGTTTCTCGACCCAATCAGTGTTGCTCATATGAGAAAGTCTACTGAGTGCCCTTGCGAAAGCAAATCTCTCTTCATCTAATGCAAACATTTTTGCCTTTTTTGCAACTTCTTTTGAGAATCCATGCTTTTTGACGAGTTCGTCTTCGAATTCTGCCTCAGCTGCCTCAGAGTTTTCGTCTCTAGGCTTTAATTGGTAATCATTTAGGATATCTTCTGGTTCCACGAATAAAGAAGTAAAATCGTCTGCACCTGTCGTAGCTAACTTTCCACCATTATCATAAACTGCGTCTAAGAATGTAATAAACCTTCTTACCTCATCACGAACATATATTGTGAGGTATGGAAGATCAGTTACAATAAAAGACTTGAATGTGTTCGCCAATGCCAAGTAATCCCCAGCAGCCAAAGGTTGACCACAAAGTTGCTTAAATGTGAATTGGGCAACCCTTCCTGGAGTACACTTAGGAACTAAGAGTTCCCGACCCCAAATTTTTACGGGATAATCATAAATGATCTCATGACCCTGTTCAGGTTCGTTCGAAGAATGTAACTGAGAGAAATAGCTATACCATTCCTTAATGTGATTGGCTCTGGCTAATTCGCATTCTTTTGAGAAGTAAGGGACCTCACTTTCTGGATAATAGTACACAGACGAAATTGGTCTAGGGATTTTACGGTAATCAGTCGGAGAGTCTAAAAGTACAACCTCAGTTCGTTCCTTAATCAGTTCGATACAAGGAATGAAGGATGCTCTCTGAACACCGTTAATATATAACTCATCAGGGTGTCTATTACTGGTAGCAAACAAAACAACACCGTAGCGATTCGAGAGTAACATAGTCACAAGTCTTCTTAATAACATCGCATCAGCCACGTCTGTGACCTGAAATTCGTCGAAACACAAGACTCTGGAAGAATTGGCGATTTCCGCTGCCAGAAATGGAATAGGATCAATTTCCTTCCCTTTGGCTTCTCCTAAAGCATCGAAATTTTGCTCTTTCATGATTTCATGAGATCGCTTGTGCACATGTTGCATAAACTGGTGAAAATGTATTCTTTTCTTGGACAAATGGTTAGGAACAGTGCTATAGAACATCTCCATTAACATTGTTTTCCCACATCCAACATCACCATATAAATAAATACCCTTTGGAACCCCTTCAGTGGAATATTCCTCCTTTTTCTTGAACAGTTTACCTAACACACTGGCCTTCCAGCCAACTTGATCCAACACACTTGGAGGAACAACTTCACTGGGATTGTAGGATAGCAAAGACCTGTGTAAGTGGCTCAATGACTCGATAATACCTCTCTGATAAGGATCATCTCTCAATTTGCCGATTTTAACCAACCTGTCATATTCCAAAAGCGGGGTAGAAGCAACGTTTGAATTGAAACGAACAAACAGCCGTCTTCCGACTGTCAGTATAGGACTCACCTTTATCAGCATAACGAAAGCTCGTTAATCACAGTGGTAAATCAGATTTATAATGATACAGCCTTCGTAGCGATTCAACGGATTATGATCTTAAATATTCTGTTCGAGATATACGCCTTACCAGTGGATTTAACGTTGTCATGCCCGTTTATTAAGAGACCCCACTCCGATTTCGGAACGTCGAACAGGTCATCATTCTATCACGTGATTGTGTGAGTCTCTCCAAACACTATGGAAACATAATTATTGGAAGTTAGGGGAAAGTACATGGCAATAATCATCTGCAATTATATATAATATTTCATTCTGGTTTCTTTCCCAGGATACACCTAAGAGGCCTAACAGAGCGCCTTTGCCTGTCGTTGATATAGTTATTACTATTCTTTTGTTTATATTTTTATTATCCAATTTCAACAATTTTCATATCAAAAAATAATTTGACAAATAAATGTCACTCATCTTACCTTATGGGGGCATTCGAGAAGCAAGCTGCTCAGTTTGAATGCTTTTAGCCCTGGAATTTGGTTATTGTTTTTATTTTACCTTGCTAAATAGCATTATTTGATATGGTGATCACCCAAACTTTTGAGAACTTATCGCTTGGTCAGCAATCGGGGACGGATGAATTCACTGACATAACTCAGAAATTGCAAGAATTATGTAAAAACCTGGACCATTCGACGGTGGTTAAAGAGCCTGCATTTTCATTATTCGAGGGTACTTATGCTTTGGAAGTGTGTAACCAAAAATTGGATACAAGTCTTATCAGTTTGAGCAAAGAAGAGGCAGAATTCAATTGCAATATCGCATATGGATCGTCAGAAGAAGAGCAATTAGTATATGTGACTTCTGTGTGCGACCGCTTATGTCGATCTGTGATGAATTGGCTGCATGATTACCAAACATTACCTACAACGGTCCTAAGTTGTCGGTACGTTGAAGAAATAATAGGAAAATACACAGCTGCACCCTCTAGAAACTTGGATAGTATTCGTTTACAAACTGGCTCACAACTTTATGATCAGGTGCTTTATTCCTGCGTTATAGCTGTTTGTTCTTTTATCAAGTTTACTTCGAAATTGCTACAGGCGGGAGTTGTATATGAGGAGGAAGATCTAAACTGTAACGTTATGGGTTTGAATATGCTTTCTGAAATTGATGACCAACAGGTCCTTCTTGAATTAGGTAAAGCCCTAGACTTTCTTGAAAACTCGTCCCTTAATAGCTCACACGTTCAGAATATCTTATTGTTATGCAAAGCGCTACTTCACATTCCTCGATACTGTCCCAAAACGGCGTTTGAAATTTCAAATGACCTATCACCTCTAGCTTCAATGGACAGCGTACTCGAACAATTGAAGAATACAGATTTTCTACCAAAAGTACCTAGTGGATGCTTTTCAAAAGGTATTCAGAAGAGACGCAATAACAATTTCCCCCCAAAGGATCTTTATGAGCCAAAAGGAATAGAGTATCAACATTATAAGTCATTTTTTGAGGACATTGAAACTGTAGTTACCGTATTTAATTCGAGTTCATCTTTCGAAATACGTCAGTTTGCATGGTTTTTCAACAGAATTAAACAAAGAAATGTTTTGGCAAGAGCTCTTCTACCCTTATACTTGATTCATGATGATGGCATGGTGTTAGGCCTATATCCTTTTAGGAACTTTACTGAAATGCATCTGTTCGAATTTTCGCTGACTGGTACCGCATTAGGCGAAAGGCTGAAAGATGATATGCAGTTCTATACTGAAGTAGAACCTTATTTCACAGATATCTCAAATTGTTTATTTGAATGGTATCAAAACATGTCCCAGAACGTCTGTCGCCATAGGCAAGGTTTTAACAGGCAACTTTTGCTGTGGGACTCATTACAAGCTTCATTGCAGCAATTTGAAATGGAATTGGAAGAAATCGGCATGAAAGATGAAATCTCTCAAGATTCAGATGCAAGCCTATTACCCCTAACTACATGGGTTTATACAAACAAATTACTCTCAATGATAGAATTCGTATTAGAAGGTTTCTGTTTAGAGGTTTACAAGCCATGGGAGTCCTTTTCACAATATTGGTTTGCTTATTATTTGGCAAATCATTTGGAGTCGAACTTACAAAGACTGCATCAATTTTTAACCAAAAAGATTGCCCACATAGTGGGTCTTAATAAAAAACTAAAAAAGCTCAAAGCAGGTGATAAGAAACAGAAGGCAAAAGAAAACTACAAGCATCTTTCAACCACGCAATTGCCTCAATTACAAGCTAATGACAAAAGAGTTAGCTTTCTTTTTATGGAGTGTACAATTCTAAAATCCCTTTCATTAGTGCAAACCTTTCAATTTGCTATCCTTAAGTCGTATGGACTAATCGATTCCAAAAGTCCGGTTAAAAACAACTTCTGCTCTAATGAGGCTATTCATAACTTGAGATTCAAAACATTTTCAACCATTGGCATTCCCGAAATTCCTTCTTATGACCAATTTCAAAAATCCCTGCAAGACTTCGTGATTGAACCTCCTTCCTTGAGCTCAAAGACTGCAAAGGCAATGGAGTTTATGGAACACGAATTGGAGAATGCCAAAATAGCTATAAAAACAATCATTAAAGATATAAAGTCGGAGGAAGAAGAGGACAATTCTCCAATTCAAACTGGTACCAAGCTTGTCAAGGGAACCGCTCTCGAGTGGTATAAAAGTCTTGAAAACTCTGCAAAAGCGCTAGCCTTGAATGCCTCTGTCATCAACAAGAAAACAGAAAATAAAAAATTAAATTCCAAGGACTACAAAATAGAACTACACTTTGTCCCAGATGGATGTCATCATTTCCCCCTTCTCACTCTCGTGCCTATTGAAAGAGTAGAAAGGTAGCTTATCACCTCATATAAATATTTTATCTAATAGTTTTTCAACTCAGCAACGACCCTATTATCAGACCAGTGTACGGAACCTTAATTTAGTCTGATGTGGCGTCATTTAATCATTCCAATCGTAGAATTAATTACATGGTGCGATAACCCTATCACGTGTATCCAATACACCTGTGACTGTTAGAACCCATGCATAATTAAATTATGAATGGTGTACGGATTTTATGACATCCGTACAACATTGATTATGCTTCTAGATAACACAAAGAATAAGCCAAAGAACACCTTAAAGAGAGCGCATGTTAGACACATTCGAAGATACCTTATTCTAGGGATATAGGTCGTATTCATGCAATTTAGAGCCCAAGAGTGTAGTATACAGGCTTGTTTAGTTCATGTTCATTTTTTTGCGATACTTCGCCTCTGTAAATTTTTCTGCTTTCGTCACTCGATTTATGAAATTTTCGCCGCGCCTACGTAATGGGTTTCAGAGCTCAGTCAACCAAGCTTTGCTTCTCCAGTAACGCAGCCCAGACACAGGCGGATCTACCAGTCGGCTCCTTGAGTTCCCTTTGCACACGGCGAACCAACCCCTCTAGTCTGTCCAGGCCACGCGGTAGGACACCAGCTCTCTCTGTCTCTGAGGCCATCATTCAGCGGTCTCCGCCTAGCCATCCCGTGGCTAGGCAGGATGTCTGCGTTCTCATAACCCTCCCCCTGGAGGGTGTATGCCGATGTCATGGGATCATAGTAGTCGCAAAATTCTTGAACATATGAACGTTACATTGACTATTCTGATTAAATAGCCAATTATTTGATTTATCCTAGAAGATCATACCAAAGAAGGATAGACAAGTAAGACAAAATGCCTCCAAAGTTTGATCCAAATGAAGTCAAGTTCTTGTACTTGAGAGCTGTCGGTGGTGAAGTTGGTGCTTCCGCTGCTTTGGCTCCAAAGATTGGTCCATTGGGTTTGTCCCCAAAGAAGGTTGGTGAAGATATTGCCAAGGCCACCAAGGATTTCAAGGGTATCAAGGTTACTGTTCAATTGAAAATCCAAAACAGACAAGCTACTGCTTCTGTTGTTCCATCTGCTTCCTCTTTGGTCATCACCGCTTTGAAGGAGCCACCAAGAGACAGAAAGAAGGACAAGAACGTCAAGCACAACGGTAACTTGCAATTGGAAGACATCATTGAAATTGCTAAGCAAATGAAGGAAAAGTCTTTCGGTAAGAACTTGGCTTCCGTCACCAAGGAAATCTTGGGTACTGCTCAATCCGTCGGCTGCCGTGTTAACTACAAGAACCCACATGACATCATCGACGCCATCAACGCTGGTGAAATCGAAATTCCAGAAAACTAAATTATTTCCAATTGTCATTAAAACAGGATAATGCATTCCAATATTTCTGTATTTTCTAGTCTAGGGTTTTTACTGCAATAAACAAAAACTTAATGTACTTTTCGTTTTAAATCCCTTTTCGATTCATATTTGGTTTGCCCTTTTTTTGGCCTGGAGGGCTTTGCACACATGCAGTCCTTGTGCAACAGGTTTTTCCTCACGGCACTTTAACTAACAATTCAATGTACAGGATAAACCTTCCAGCATTTGATTTTAAGTGAATCATTTTTGCATAGACATAATCATAAACTACACGTTTGCTAACACTCTGGAGCTTGGTCAAAAGAAATACATGGATATTGCCATGGTAGGGTTTGCATGTTCGTATGAATGTAGGAATATTTTGGTACCCATACCGTATGGAACCGTTCTATTGAGCTAAGTACATGTGGAATGGTGCTGCTGGTTTATTTTGAATTCTAAAGGCGGATATTCGTATTACACTGTCATGGCTTTCCAATCTCGTTATTTCTTTTACAATCACATGCTAAGTTCCTATTTTAACGCAAACAAGATTAACCCCCGTGTCAATTACTCACCAAGATATACCTGATTCCAGTTGGTTATATTGGTCCATTTCAGCGACACACATTTCTTTTTCTTTAAACTCTGTTTATGATTATGCTCTAGCTGATGATAAGTACTTAAATATCGGCGCGGTCAGTTGACTGCTGGACTTGGAGGTTTGTTTGTGCCTTGTATTGATTGGCTATGGTGAAGTAGGAACTACGCCTAGAAAATCGGTTTCCAAAATGAGCTTCTATACAAATACTTTTGTAAATATCACTCAGTGTGACTACAATGGCTTAAAAGCCAGCTGTAGTCAGCCTAGCCATCTTTAGATGGTACCACCCATCGTATCGATGTTACCGCAGCTATTTCTTCCCCAGGTTAGGGTAAACTGCATATGTCGACACATTTGATCTACGAAAATTCAAAACAACCAATTCGGTTGTTTGAATGGGTTTGATGGAAAGATTCTGGAAATGTGCTTTGTAAGCCCATAATTGGTTTATCCAGTACATCCTGACATGTCAGAAGACTCTGTAGATCGAGTGTTCGAGAAGGCTATAGTTACAATACAGACTTTGTCTTCCCAAAAGGGATATAATTCTTTGCCCCGGCCACCTGCACATGTGAGGATACAACTATATGCATTGTTCAAACAGGCGACTGAAGGCGACGTGAAGGACTTGATATCCAAACCAATCGGAAATCCTACCTCTCCTGAATACAATTTGGCTTTAAGAAAATGGGAAGCATGGAAAAGTAAGGAGGGATTGTCAATAATTGAAGCCAAGAAAGCTTACATTGAACTTCTTATTCATACAATGAAAACTTACGCTATGGGAACCATTGTTGCAAGAGAATTATTGTCCGAATTAGAATTCATGTGGTGGCAGATAACTCGCTCAAATTCCTTTGACGGACATGAATCGAGCGATTATCAAGACGAAACTAACAGCATAATGATGATAACCAATGATATCGATACTTATTCCGATAAACTAAGAAAGGAAGTATATCAAACTCTATCATCGCTACGAAGTAGCCCTTCAGATACTGCACATACTACATACGATGGCGACAGTTCAAATGGAAATGGGACCTATGATCACATGCTAAAAAAATTCAAGAGACTATTGCTTCTGCTCGCAAGATCGCTTTCGATCGGATTTTTTTGGACTTTACGAAAGCTTTTAGTCCATACTCTAATTTTGGTTTTCTTATCTATTACGATTAAGCATTTCACTCGTATTTTAAAGGTTTCGGCCCATGATAGTGATATCACGCTCTCTTCTTCATCCAATACACTTAAAGCACTTCAACCTACCCTTTCATTAGCACTTAAAATCCTCAGAATAAAATCACTTGATGTGACGTTTGAATAGTTGTCTCTAGAGAGTCTCTCTTTACTGTACTTTCTAGAAAATCACGTTTATATTGATTCTTAGTTTAGCCTAAGTTAGTACTGTTTCCCTATTACACAAATTTTTATTTCTCATAATTAAGACATCTTCCTAATGTGACAGAAGAAAATGCAGACAGCTTGTGGATGTCGAAGTTTAGATGGAGGGATCTGATAGATCTAAATTCTAGGGAAAATGCATATAACTCTCCTTTATCATGTATTGCACATATTGATGTGAATGCCTTCTTTGCTCAAGTGGAGCAGGTACGATGTGGCTATTCAAGAGACGACCCAGTAGTAGCAGTTCAATGGTCGAGTATTCTGGCTATTTCATATGCGGCAAGGAAATTCAACATTTCTCGTATGGACAGTATTCATGATGCGTTGAAGAAGTGTGATAAATTAATACCAATCCATACGGCGGTTTTCCGTAAAGGTGAAGACTATTGGCAATATCATGACGGATGGGGTTTATGGGTCAAAGACGATAAAAAAAAGTTGGATCCTGCCAACTACAAAGTTGCACTTGAACCTTATAGAAGGGAAAGTCGTAAACTCATTAAATTAATTTGTTCAGAATGTGATTGGGTGGAGAAGGCTAGTGTCGATGAAGTATTTATTGATCTCGGACGGAACTGCTTCCGAATGATTTTTATGGATGAAAGATTTGATGAATTTGATGACATTAGGAAATCCTTTCGCAATGGATCCTATTCTTTAGATGAGTTTTTACCGGCGATTCCAAGCGGAATTCAATTGGAATTCGAAGGGACCGTATTTAACCCCAATGATAGACCTTTGTTTGAAGATTGGGACGATATTATTTTCTGCATGGCAAGTATCTGCACTCAACATATAAGAAATAGAATTGATTCAACTTTAGGTTATACCACCTCTTGTGGTATTTCGAGCACTAAAAGTACTTCCAAGTTAGCATCAAATTTCAAAAAGCCAGATGCCCAGACGGTTGTCAAGAATAGTTGTATTGAAGAATTTTTAGACTGTGGATTATTTGAAATAAATTCATTCTGGACCTTAGGTGGTGTAAGGGGACAAGAACTCTTTTCTCTAATTGGCCTACCAACTGAAGGATCCATAAAATTTATCAGAGATTCTTGGCCGACCGAAAGTGGTGAATTGAGAAAATATTTAATATCAAGGTTAAGCGCAAGAGAACCGAGGACAAGTTATTCAATCACAGAACCACTTATTCCATCGCTTTGTGATAAGCTTTTCAAATTAGTTAGAGGTGACTATAAGACTGTTGTTCAACCAAGACCGCTTCCGAAATCTATGATGTCCAATAAAAATATGCGCAATAACGATTGCAATTCGACCATAGATTGTCTAGAGTGGATTGAAATTTTTTGCAGCGAATTGAACAATCGTCTGCATGATTTGGAACAAGAATACGAAAAACTTATACTTCCAAAAACTATTACTATTTCACTTAGGGGGATGGCGGGTATGAAACATGCACATTCGACAAGAATCAAGCTTTCCAGTCGTATTCTAGCCGCAAAGGATCTTTTTATTACTGCTACAAAATTGATGCGAGAAATTGATGATCAATATGGAAAGCTTCCAGGCGTTTATCCATTACGGAATCTAAGTATGTCCATCTCTAATTTCGAAGTCATCGAACCAGGAAAAAGCGTGCTCGAAATGGTTCAAAGTAATGCAGTGCCGAAAGAAAAGATACATCTACAGACTGATGCTCAAGAAAATGAGCATGATTTAAAAGCGCCATGCTTCAGTAAACGTTTGCCTGCAAACTCCGAACAAAGCGAGCATTATACAAATCAGGAGACCTCAAATCCAACATCAATCCTTTCCTGTGAGCAGTGCGGTGCCAAATTAGACTCTAAGAATGCGTTGCAAGAACATTTGGATTATCATATATCAGTAAAACTCTCAGAAACTCTTAACGGTTTCACAAAGGATTCTACAAACTTATCGCATGCCGAAAGAATCCTCTTATTTGGCAACAGATCGAGAAAAAGAAATTCTCAAGATAGGGTAAACACCCCTAGTATCCTAAAATTCTTCAAAAAGTAAAACAGAAGCATAATCTCTTGTGATAGGATATGGAGAGATTATTTCGTTAGACATGGAAAGGAATTGCCCTCTCTATCTGTGTTCTCATAATTATTACATAACCTTCGTTTCTCAAACTATATCTGTCGTAATACCGGGTAATTATTTGTTTGATTCGTCATGCAGTGAAAAATAAAATTAGATCCTCATCAGATCTAGCACTTTGACGGAACAACCTAAAAGTTAATCATATAGGCTACACTGACCCAACCTTGATTGCTACAAATTCATCTGCACTTCCTATAGTGCGAGAGGAAACGATCACTAGCATTGGCCTGTTTTTTACCAAATAACAAGAGCTGAACCTAGAAAATTCAGCTAAAGTCTACATTTGATGTATCAAATTTAATGGAAGGTGCATAAACTTATTGAAGCAAAATAAAGGACCACAGCAACAAGCATGCGCTTTGTCGATGTCTTCTTTTTTAATTTAATATCTCTTTTTGTTTTCATTGAGGGAGTAATACTACCGAACTGGTTTTGGGTATCTTCTTCCATATCATCATTGAATAGAGGTCATGATGATAATGTTCTACCAACAGACATATCAAACGAGCTTGATCTTCCAAGCCTGTCACTTGCTAAATTTAAAAGAGCCATGTTTTACAATTTGAGCAATAACGATTGGTGGATAGAACTTTCTGTATCTTCTTCATCCACAATTGTGTCGTCCAGTACAAATTTGGATTCATCGACTTTCATACCGGAAACAAGCCAAATTGATACTTTTCAAAGTACTTCATATTCTTCTACTTCCTCTACTATTGATTATTCTCAGTCAATTCTGACTAACGCCGTTCACACTAGTTCTCCAACATTTAGTTCGAATAGCTTGGGGTCACAGACGCATGGACCGTCTGCCTCTACACCCCAAACTGATGGGTCGACTTCGTTTGATGGAGAAATTTCCACAACTTCAACTGTGGATAAGGCCAGCTCTGAATCACCTACAACTGCAACCACAGCTACTGTCAACTCTAAATCACCTACAACTGCAACCACTGCCACTGCCAACTCTGAATCACCTACAACTTCAACTGTGGATAAAGCCAGCTCTGAATCACCTACAACTGCAACCACAGCTACTGTCAACTCTAAATCACCTACAACTGCAACCACAGCTACTGTCAACTCTAAATCACCTACAACTGCAACCACAGCTACTGTCAACTCTAAATCACCTACAACTGCAACCACAGCTACTGTCAACTCTAAATCACCTACAACTGCAACCACAGCTACTGTCAACTCTAAATCACCTACAACTGCAACCACTGCCACTGCCAACTCTGAATCACCTACAACTTCAACTGTGGATAAAGCCAGCTCTGAATCACCTACAACTGCAACCACAGCTACTGTCAACTCTAAATCACCTACAACTGCAACCACTGCCACTGCCAACTCTGAATCACCTACAACTTCAACTGTGGATAAAGCCAGCTCTGAATCACCTACAACTGCAACCACAGCTACTGTCAACTCTAAATCACCTACAACTGCAACCACAGCTACTGTCAACTCTAAATCACCTACAACTGCAACCACAGCTACTGTCAACTCTAAATCACCTACAACTGCAACCACAGCTACTGTCAACTCTAAATCACCTACAACTGCAACCACAGCTACTGTCAACTCTAAATCACCTACAACTGCAACCACAGCTACTGTCAACTCTAAATCACCTACAACTGCAACCACAGCTACTGTCAACTCTAAATCACCTACAACTGCAACCACAGCTACTGTCAACTCTAAATCACCTACAACTGCAACCACAGCTACTGTCAACTCTAAATCACCTACAACTGCAACCACAGCTACTGTCAACTCTAAATCACCTACAACTGCAACCACTGCCACTGCCAACTCTGAATCACCTACAACTTCAACTGTGGATAAAGCCAGCTCTGAATCACCTACAACTGCAACCACAGCTACTGTCAACTCTAAATCACCTACAACTGCAACCACAGCTACTGTCAACTCTAAATCACCTACAACTGCAACCACAGCTACTGTCAACTCTAAATCACCTACAACTGCAACCACAGCTACTGTCAACTCTAAATCACCTACAACTGCAACCACAGCTACTGTCAACTCTAAATCACCTACAACTGCAACCACAGCTACTGTCAACTCTAAATCACCTACAACTGCAACCACTGCCACTGCCAACTCTGAATCACCTACAACTTCAACTGTGGATAAAGCCAGCTCTGAATCACCTACAACTGCAACCACAGCTACTGTCAACTCTAAATCACCTACAACTGCAACCACAGCTACTGTCAACTCTAAATCACCTACAACTGCAACCACAGCTACTGTCAACTCTAAATCACCTACAACTGCAACCACAGCTACTGTCAACTCTAAATCACCTACAACTGCAACCACAGCTACTGTCAACTCTAAATCACCTACAACTGCAACCACAGCTACTGTCAACTCTAAATCACCTACAACTGCAACCAC